>JAYJMB010088586.1:0-63658 GCA_036873735.1 Pouteria campechiana | reverse complement strand
GATGATGTTTATGAAAGAATATTATGCAAAAGTTGATTTATCTTCAATGAATTTCAAACCCTAATTCAAGGGAGTTTAGTAAAAATTTTAATAGGAAATTAAGACTTCATTAGAGGGTGGAAATTGGAGTGTGAGGGTTGTGCAAATTGCTCAATTAATAAAGGTAAGCAGGTAGTTATTTTAAGTTATTTTAACTTTAATTTGATTTCTTTGAATGATTACAATTTGGGCGCTTGTAATTTGAAATTTTTGTATATGAGTTACATAATTTTAAACATGCATTATCTAGCCCATGCAACCATAATTAATGTACTGATATAGCTTGAATTAAATTACATTAAAAATAATGAAATTTGGATGAACAGTGCACCGATAGAATGCCTTACCAAGTACCCCTCTTGAGGTTGATTAAAACCCATACATTTTTTCTTCATATTTTCATATTTTAATTTTAAATTGATCAATTTATATTATTTTGACATAAATTTTTCATATTATTGGGAATCTACAAAAATAGTTTCAGGTCAATTGGATACTTATAAACTAGTAAATAAGAATTTTATTTTAGAAATTATGTACATGTATTCTATGCCCCCGAGAGTGCCGGTAAATTTCAATTGTGGAGCCTAATTGGTGCAGAGCCTAGGGTGGCTCATATATATATATATATATATATATATTATAATGGTCGTGGGGCCAACCTATTTCCGTCATGTGGCGAGGAGTGGTCTTGTTGGCCAGTGGGCAGTTGTGTTGGCAATCGGCGCAGCCGAGCATTACTATTGGCCTAGATGGCTTGATTGCTATGATTGGCTTGAGTAGCTTGTGTAGGCGTGTTTATAGAGAATTAGTACTATTATGAGGTAATGAGGGCGGGGTGCCATTAGATACAACAATATGGCTGTGTGGGCCTAGCAGGCTTCTAGCCGGGAGTACTAGGATGGACCTGACGCGTTAAGAGTAAAATGGTAGTGTTCTGGTTTGTGTGCATCTTGAGGAGGAGTGTGTGGATGATGGTGGAGTATTATACTAGTATAAGAGGTAATTGTAGATTGACAGATAAAAAAAGGCAGTATGAAGTATCAGTATTCAAACCGTTATTGACCGGTTAACTATATATACGATATCATTATGAGTATATGTATGAAATAATTAATGAGATGCTAACATTAAAATCTTAATGAACCTAGCCACTGACTAACTATGACATCCTACATATGGCATGGTATTTTTGCCTATTTGTATCATTATTTACTATATTTCTCATTGTTTATTATATTATTTACTACTCTATTTTTTGTTGTTTATTACATTATTTATAATCATTTTTTTCCGCTTACCTGCTTACTGAGTTTTACCTAGACTCACCCTTTTATTTAAATTTTTTGCTGACAGGTCAGAGGATGGAGCCCAACACAGTGTTGGGTCTCGTGACGGGGCTAGGTCATGACACTAGTAAAGGCTTTACTCATTTTCATGATGTATGATGATGTATATTATTGGATGGATTTTTTATGTATATTAGACATGTGTCATTACATAGTTTTACAGCATGTCATTTTATGGCATGGGTGTATATGATTTGACAGGTTGGGTACAGTGTACCCAACCTTGGTCTGTGGGTGTTGTGGTAATGTGTGTTTTAGAGGTGACAGTTATATTTTTTTATATAGAAAATGGTAGGGCCTAGAGGTGGCCATATTATATTTGCATATTTGAGGGTATTTGTTATAGAATTATTGTGGTTTAGCATGTTGTATACAAGATAATGGTAGTAAATCAGGGGAGACTCTGCCAAAATTTTCTCTGAATTTACCAATAGTAACGCTCCAAGGAGGAGGGGTGTTACACCATGAGAATGACTACAAGGTGGCGAATGTTCATTGATTACAGGAATCTTAATGCAGCCACAAGAAAGGACCATTTTCCTCTCCCTTTCATTGATCGAATGCTTCAAAGATTAGTATGTCGAGCTTACTAATTTTTTTTGGATGATTTTTCAAGTTACAATTAGGTTCCCATTACTCCAAAAGACCAGGAAAAGACTACTTTTACTTGCCCATTTGGAACATTTGTCTATCGGAGGATGCCTTTTGATTTGTACAATGCCCCTGCAACCTTTCAAACATGTATAATGTCCATCTTTTCTAACATGATTGAAAGGTTCATTGAGGTGTTCATGGATTATTTTTCTATTTTTATAGATTCGTTTGATGACTGCCTCAATAACTTGAGATTGGTACTTAAAAGATGTGTTAGATGAATTTGACATTGAGTTGGGAGAAGTGTGATTTCTTAGTCAAATGGGGAATTGTTTTGGGCCACATTGTTTCTAGTAAAGGCATTAAAATAGACAAGGCAAAAATTGAATTGATTGCCAAGCAACCTCCCCCAAATTCTGTTAAGGGAGTTAGGAGTTTTCTTGGCCATGCAGGATTTTACAGACGCTTTATAAAGGATTTCTCAAAAATTTCTAGACCACTTTGTAACTTATTAGCTAAGAATCTAACCTTTTATTTTGATGAGGAATATCTTGTTGCTTTCAATACCTTGAAAGAAAAATTAATGTTAGCGCCAATTTTAGTAGTGCGTAATTGGTCTATTCCTTTTGAACTCATGTGTGATGCATCATATTTGGTTTAGGTGCTATTTTAGGACAAAGGGTAGACAAATTACCTTATGTGATTCATTATGCAAGTAAACCTTTGAATGAAGCACAATTGAACTATTCCGCCATTGAAAAAGAATTACCTACAACTGTGTTTGCTTTGGAAAAAGTTCATTCTTATTTGATTGGCTCAAAGGTAATTGTTTATTCTGATCATGCTGCATTGAGATACTTGCTTACAAAGAAGGACGCCATGCCCCAGGTTGATCAAGTGGATCCTATTATTGCAAGAGTTTGACTTGACAATCAAGGACAAGAAAGGCTATGAGAATGTGGTTGTAGATCACTTGTCCAAGTTGGTGGAATGAACTAATTTTGAGCAAGAGAGAGGCAAAGAGAACATTCCCATCAATGAGATCTTTCCTGACAAATAATTATTTTCTGTAAAGGGAAGTAAACCTTGGTATGCTAATATCATGAATTACTTGGTTAAAAGAATCTTTAATCCTATGTTGAATTTGTAGGGATGGAAGAAGTTAGTGTCTATGGCAAGGTATTATTTTTGGGACAATCCAATCCTTTTAAAACTATGTCCTGACCAAATTATCAGACATTGTGTGCTAGAAGAGGAGCAACAAAGCATACTAAGACATTGCCATACATTCAACTATGGAGGGCATTTTGAAGGGAAGAAAACTGTTTTAAAGATTTTTCAGTCTAGTTTCTATTGGCCAACTATCTTTAAGGATGCTCATGCCTTCTGTGTGATATGTGATAGGTGTCAGCGAATAGGGAATATCGAAAAGTGAGATGAGATGCCACTAACAGGTAATATAGTGGTTGAATTATTTAATGTGTGGGGGATTAATTTTATGGGACCATTTCCCCCATCAAATGGTAACCTGTACATCTTGCTTGTTATGGATTATGTTTCTAAATGAATTGAGGTGATTTTCACTAATACTAATGATGCTAACATGGTGCTAAGATTTTTGAAAGATAGGATTTTTTTTCAGGTTTGGTACTCCAAGGACCATCATTAGTGATAGGGGAAGTCACTTTTGCAATAAGGTTTTTGCGGCTCTGCTTAAAAAGTACAACATTACACACCAAGTTGCAACTCCTTATGATCTTCAAACATAGGGCCAAGTTGAGGTTAGCAATCAGCAAATTAAGGCAATTTTGGAAAGGATAGTAAACACTGTGAGAAAGGATTGGGCGATGAAGTTAAATGATGCGTTGTGGGCTTACAAAACCACCTTCAAAACCCCAATCAGAATGAGACCTTATAGACTTGTTTTGGGAAAAGCTTGCCACTTACCAGTTGAGCTGGAACATAAAGCATATTGGGCAATCAAAAATCTGAATTTTGATTTGCAAAAGGCAGGCGAGTAGAGGAAATTGTAGCTCAATGAATTAGAAGAGCTAAGGAATGATGCATATAAGAATGCAAAGATTTACAAGGAATGGATTTAGAAACATCATGATGAATTCATTTGCAAATGGTACATTGAGCCTGGAATGGAAGTTTTACTTTATAAATCATGTTTTCGTTTGTTTCCAGGAAAACTACAATCTCCCTAGGTTGGTCCATTCTTATTTAATCAGGTGTTTCCATATGGAGTTGTCGAGCTAAAGAAATCTGAAAGACGATAGCACTTCCAAAGTCGATGGGCACTGAGTGAAGCAATATGTCAGAAATGACTTGCAATTGCCATTGAATGAAGTCTATAATCTTGAAAATCCATGAAAAAGGGAGCTCATCTTGCCTAGACGTTAAATAAAGCACTTTTTGGGAGGCAACCCAAGCTTTTGAGTTTTTCTTTTTCTTTTCATTAATTTGAGTTATTAGGAAGAGTTGATTTGTTGCTTTAGTTGATAGGTTGGCATTAGAGTAATTTGCTTGAGTTATATTTTGAAAGTTTACAATGAATAATTTATTCCTCTGTGATTAATGATAGGTTAAATACTTGAAGCAAGTGAATTAGACGCAAAAATAATGAGGATTTAAAGTAGGGATCATATGATGCAAATGCTAGAGTTGTGGAGCAAAAACAAAGCGATTAGCAAAAATAATGAGGATTTAAAGTAGGGATCATATGATGCAAATGCTAGAGTTGTGGAGCAAAAACAAAGCGATTCAACAAAGTTTTGAAGAAGGGGAACAAAGCACATGAAGTGTCAAAGGCCAGAAATCATCACAAGGTGCAAGAAGAGAGGGGAAGCCAAAGCAAGCAACAAACGGTGCCTGAAGCAAGTAAGAAAAAAAAGGGTGCAAAATGGGTAGCGGGCAGAGCCACTAATGCCCAACGCCATTCTTAACCTCCCTCCCACATGCGCCCCACCACTCACATTTCTTCTCTCCAAACCCAAAACCCCACTTTCCCCCTTTCTTTTCCACGCTCCAAACCTTTCTTCCCCACTTCAAATCCCTCCATTTCACAACCTTCTTTACTCCGTAATTCTCCCAAGTACATCATTCTTCATCCATCTCTCGATCACTCCCTAAATTTGCATCCACTTATTTTTCTCCAAGTCATCTTTCCAAATTGGGTTCTCAAAAACACTTGTGGCTTGAAAACTCCATGGTGAAATCCAATCCCTTTTGCTTCATTATATTCTTCTTATTCTCATCTTGTTATTTCCAAAAGAAGGAGATGGGTTTTTGTGATCAGTAGGTGAGGTTCATGTTGAGCTAATTATGCCTATGCTCGGTTGTCTCTCCCACTCTGATAAATTTTTATCCATTCCCTCCACTTGCAGATGATAAAGCTCCAGATGCTTCTGCTGATGAGTAATTTGACATTTTCAAGGAAGTCCTCAGTCCTTAGATTTTATTTTCACATGGAGGACAATGTTTGGTTCAAGTGTGGGGGAGTAGTTGTGTCTATTGAGTCTGTTTTGTGAGATTTACATTATGACTATCAGGATTTACCACCAAAAGCATTTGTGTGCCAATGTGTTGAAAGTAATTAGGATATTTCTGCCTTATTAATCACTAGCATGATGAGTTTTTGATTACCATTGCATATAATTTAGGAAGAAGGATAGACACTCATTATAATCTACTGATCCTTGTACAAAATTCTTCCTTCCTCATGACTATGGAAATTTTTCATGCACATTATGTAATAATCATGCAAAGTGTATGCAAATTAGTTAGCAATATTGTGTATTCATTGACTTATTTTGATTATAAGAAGCATGTTAGAACTTGTTTGAGTGTCCCTTAAGGCAAAATCCTAGACAACATTTTTACTTGGAAGTAATTTATGCATTCTTTGATCAGTTTGAGCCTTTTAAGCTAACATAGTACACTCATGTTACTAGTCTCCTCATTAAGCTTGATGAAAGAATGACATGTGCAATGCATGTGAAAAACCACCACTCAAATTTTCTTATTTAGCCTCATTATCCAAACCTATTTCACCCAAAAAACCATGTGTTACCTATTAAGAAACATATTTTATGCTTAGTTGTTGATATGTAAGAATGAAGCAAAAGAAGATAAGTTTGGGGTGTGAAAAATTGAGTATGCCATGATAGAGAAAGAAAATAAGGGACAAAAGAATAACAAGTGAAGTAAAGAAATACATTTTGAATGGGGGGATCACATCTAAGGAACTAAAAAGAAAACAAGTTTGGAGGTGTATAGTAATATATCCCAGAATTAAGGAAAGATAGAGAAAATCCTAACAAAAGTTAAGAGAGTGAACAATCTTATGCAAGTTTATTATGTCTCTTATTTTGTTGATCTTTGCTTCCTTTCTTTATTAGCTAAACCAAAGGCCCCATTACAAGCTTAGCTAAGACCTATTGATCCAAGTGAATAAGAGTTGTCTACATTAGTGGAGAGGGATTATGAAAAGCAAGCTTATGATGTATCTTGTGAAAATCATTAGAATCATTAGTTCACATGTTGTAAGTTGACAAGTATGCATGGAGCATAAGAGTGACATAGCGCACACATGTACAATTTTCACTTCATGACAGGATTGATGAAGTATGAGTTTCATGTAATTATGTTGGAAGTGTTTCAACTAAATTCTAAATTATGTGTACATGTGTAATTTTTCTGGCATGTATTTGATTATTTGAGAGAGAGGTTATTCTAATTGTTTCACTAGTCTTGTTGCTAATTTTTCTTGAGGACAAGCAAGAATTTAAGTTTGGGGGTATTTGATGAGTGAATTTTAGTTACTTATATTTTTTATTTTCAAGCTTAATTCTATGCAATCAGTTTGATGTCAATTTCACAAGTTTTAATTGTGTGTTAAGGTTATTGGAAGAGTAGAGACAAGGAGAGAAAGTGAGCAAATATGGAGCAACAAAGCAGTGACGAAAGGCAAACAAAGCAACAAAGGAGCGGAGCTGAAGCAGCATGGGAGCGAGATGATCGGCATGTTGGCACCACCGGCGCCACCGACTGATCAAACCTTAGGATTAATATTGTTTTCAATATTTTTTTAGGTTACAAAAAAGCTACATTTTTAAGCCTATTTTTAGTAGTTTTTGGTGAGTTGTGTAGAGGAGAGTCTAGGGTCTTTCTTGGAGAGACTGAGAGGATTTTTAGAGGAAAAAAGAAGGAGATTCGAGAAGAGCAAAGGCGATTCAAGAAGGCTAATTACAATATGATGTTCTTCATGAAGAGAGTATCTTTTATTTTCTTCATGAACTAATTCTTTCTTTCTAGGGTGAAGATGTAGCCCTTTTTGATGAACCTTGTTATTTGGATTATTGATTATTTAATGCAATTCTATATTTTTATTCATCAATTTTATTTCAATCTTTTGATTTTTGTGATTGCTTGATCACCAGTTTCATAAATCTTAATTAATTATCTATGCATGGTTAAGGCGCACACCTAATGCACAACCATGAGCTTTCTTGAATGAGGAAAGTAGAAGGTTAAGGCACACACCTAACGCATAACCATTCTACTTGGTTCATAGTTCTTGATCGTAATGGGTTTTCACCTCAATTATGCTACACACCATAGAAAATTGGAATGAGTGAAAGCGCTCGATTTAAACTTGCACACCAAACAGTAATAATCATATCATAGAAAGAATGAACCCAAGCAAGCATTGAATCCATTATCTAAATCGCAAGTGGAGTCATTAAGTGGTGAAATCTAAACCCTAGGCCTTTGCCACTTGAGATTTATCCTATATTTTTCTATAGTTCTAGATTTTTGATTATCTCTTTAGTTTATTATTCTTATTAGTTCAAACCAAAAATCCATCTTTTTAAAGTTAGTTTTAGTTAGTTACTTAATTTAATTAAATCAGTTTGTCATTCTCTATGGGATTGACCCTTCCTCACGCACACTATACTACTATATAATCATGCACTTGTGAGTTATTATAATTTAAACCATTAGTAGCAAACTCTTCCTGATGGTGCATGGCTCTGTTTGCAACATGTCTTCTTCTTCTCCAAAAACCTCTACATGAATCTCCAAAACATCTCCTAAACTCTCCAAGATGTGATCTAAGGCGACCTCTGCTTGCTTTTATACTTCTTCACTTGAAGATTTGTTGTTTTACAATATTTCCAAGCAATTCCAACAAATTAGTCATCATTCCGAAGCAATCTTAGAATGCCTTGAATCTTATATCCAACTTTTTGTGCTAAGGCACAGTTTTCCTATACTGTGGCATAGACTCTCTATTTTGCCATATTTCTTCTTTCTTGGACCTGTGTCCCAGCATTGTGATGCAACACAAGGTTGCTGAATGTTCTTGTTCTAATGCTATGCTACGGCACAGGCTTCTTAACTAAACTTCTTCTAATGTTGTACCGTGACATAGGCCCACTGAATTTTTCTTCAAACATGCTTTGGTTCTGTGCTGCGGCACAACTTTCTTATGCAACGACATAGGCTTACTGTCCAAGCTTTTGCACCCTTTTATACTCCATTTCATTCCTTGTACTTTTTCTATTCCTTTTGAAGTTGTATGCCTACAAACAAACATCAACATAAACACATCAAACTAATTAAAATAAGTTAAGAACAAGCTAAGAGTTAGCTTGAATAGGAGTGAGATAGGTGAATAATATTCACTTATGAATATGTTATATTTTAATACAAGTTTTGTTATCATCAAAATCCACTATTATAATACTGATAATGCCATGTATTTATGCCATTTTTAACAAAAATAGAAGAAAATGTTAATTTTATTCACTTATATTTAACATTGTTCACACTTATTTATTTGTTAATTGTTGAGAAATTTATTTGCATTTCATGTATTTTTATGTATTTTCTAGTTGCATTGGAGAGTGGAAAGAATGGAGCAAAACTAAGGAAAAGGAAAGTTGCAATTGAATGGTGGAAGGAAGGAAAGAAGGGACCAAGCAAAAGTAGCAGAATGGGCAGAAAAATCGGTGCCGCGGTGCCCAAAAGCAAAGTTGTGGCACCATACTATTCATTATGCAAGACTGGTAGGCATCAAATCCAGCGCTGTGGTGCCCAAATCTGGTGTTACGATGCCCACGCTGGTACAATGTTGTGCAAAAATTTTACAATCCAACTTTGTCCAATAAAACCAAACTAGAAAGGACATTTTTAGGGATTATTTTGGGGGCTTTTTGGCTAGCTTTTTGTGAGACCCTAAAATTTTTGAAATGGGAAAAACTAGTTCATAATGTGTAAATGAACTACATATGTATAATTTGCAATACAAATGAAAGGATCATGATGGGTGTAATGAAGGAATTGAGTATTGTAAGGAATAGGAAGAGAATTCAGTGTTAGAAAAGGTTAGAACACATGATATGTGGGCCGCATGTACTCCTATTGATTTGCACTACCAGAGTATCATGGGGGTGAGTTTAAAATACTCCACCAGCCCCATCTTTCAGCCACAGTCATTCCTAGCCGTTCCCTTCCATTCTTAAGTTCAGAAAAATCTTGTTTCCCATGGAATTTGACATATTGAGCTAGGGAAATTGATGATAAACAAGTTAGCAATCCTCCAGTATCAAGTAAACATCAAATTTAGTGGATTGAGACCATGGAAGTTGAAAAACAGAGTGGGGTTTCATCTCGCAACTAGATTCGGTGGATTTCAATTGGAGTAAACTAAGTGTTAAACCAATTCCATCATCCATTAAGAGTTATAGTGGCTTGAATTTATGAATTCTGGATTTTAAACTAAGTTTTTAGAATTTAGAAGTTAGGCTTTAGGGGAAAACAAGAATTCAGTATTAAAGTGGATGTTTTGAACGTGGATTTTGATGGGAATTCAGTTCAAATGCATTAATAAGTCATTTGGAATAGAAATCCCAACTTGTAAATAATGAGCATATGGAATTTCAAAAATTGTACTGTAGATGTTTGATGAAATGGTGCTATGAGTACAATAGAATGATTAAATTTGGTTAATGATTCCATGATTACATCTTAATTGAGTTATAGTAAAGTAATTAGCAAAACCCTAACCAAGATTATGTTAGAAACTTAGAATGGAATCTAAAGTGGTTACCTTTATAAATAGAAAATGCAAATGAATGATCATGAGAGCTATGTTTTAATGTAGGACATTTGACTTTTGAAGCAAATATTGGAAATACAAAATTTACATCTAAAGAAAAGGGTGGAGATTACATATAAGGTAAGCAATTTTATTTTCTTAATTATTTTTACTGAAAGTGAGATCCTTTATTATGAATATTATTCAATTGTATTATGAGTTCATTCTTGGGATAAAGTTGTATATCATACTTTAGATATGTGCCAATTAAGTAAAGTGTGTAGTAAGAAGTTTGGAAAAAGAGAATTAAGGTTGAAAGGAAGGAATGCACTTGGGAAGTAAGTTAGCACATGTGAAGTATGATAAACTTCGTTGAAAATTATGAATTCATTATGTGATGATTGATGAAATAGTATTACTCATTAAAGTATTTTGATGGATAGGTGGAATTAGTAAATGAGAATCAAGGTGAAAAATAGTGTAATAAGAGGAAATTAAATTGGTTAAACAAGAAACATTGGGAATGAGACAATAAGACAAGTTCTGATGAGAAAAAGGTGGGCAGTAGGAACATTGTCCAGTGTTGCAACATAGGGTTTCAGTGTCGCGAAATTGAGCCCGCTGCCACTTCAATGTCGCGACATGGTTCCTATATGTCATAACACTGACTTCTCTTTTGCCATTTTGCCTTTGTTTTGACTAAGTTTATGTACCTCTTTTATTTTGCCCAAACAAAGCATGGAACATGCAACATATAAGTGAATAATAATAAATATATTAGAAGGATGAGGTTATAATGTTATAATATCTATGGCTTAGCATAGTAATGCGTTTAGTAAAATGTATAAATTTGAAAGTGATGTTTTAACTAAGTATGTAATTGAGTTTGGTTAGTTAGTTGAGAATGGTAGATATGCTTAGATAATTGTAATGATATGATAAACATGGAACGTCATAAAAGTTATACTATTGTGTTGGATAATTGAATGAAAATATTATAATATGAGTATGACTTGCATAATTGCCCATGCATGAAATATTGGATTATAGTAAATTGGGTTTGGACACATATTGGGATGGTTATTTGGTTATTGGGATCTTGTCCTTATTAGGGCTTTGTTATAGATACTGCCTCGTTTGGCAAAGAGGTCTGATCAACCTATTATTTAGGAGACTTCTTTGATTACTTAGTAGGTGTAAATGGAAAACCTATGACCCCTAAGTTGCAGTGATGGTGTGATGTTTCAAATCTCATAACATTCATAACCAGGGTAGTAGAAAAACTAGAGTACACTAAAGTTCTAAGAAAGATGAGTTTATTTAATTGTGATATTGTACATTTGGTTTGATTGGTGACCTCCTGAATGTGGTGCTAATTGGTTATAGGCAAAAGATAGTGAATGGCTAGAAATGAAAGGAATGCATTAGAAATGAAGTGGATTTAAATGTAAATAGGAACAATCCGATATAATAGAGATCTTAATAGATTTGTATTGGGAAATTTTGTTACTATTTGTATGCAATCCATGATAGTATAGTTCTATGTTGAGCATATGAATCTTATTACATACAGTCTATGATTTAATTATTGATTTAATTTATGCCTAGTTACTGAGTTACTCAAACTCACTGTATTTTATTATGTTTTAGTAGACAGGCCAGAAAATGGAGCCCAACGAGGGGTTGGAGCTTAAGAGAGGGATAAACCATGATAATTAGAGTTTCTTATCTTATTGAAATCTTTTGGAATGTATATAAAGTGTGATTTATTTAATATGGTACTGGTTTAAATAATGTAAATTTAAGTATGTGGAGTATTAACTTGCATGTCGTTGATTTATTAGACGTAAGGATGACTTCCATACACTTTACCTTTCCAATGCAACTATAATTCTGGGCATATGTGGGTGTTTGTGAATGTTTATACAGGTGAAAGTGGGTAAGTTCAGGGGAGATTCTGGCCGAGAGTCCTCCTGTCCCTGCCTGAGTAATGCCTTGAAAAGCAGGGTGTTACAGAGTGGTATCAGAGCATAGAATTCTGATATACAAACAAATAGTTCAGATAAGTCCTAGAAATGTAATGGTAAGAGTGTTGGAAGTCAGTGATAGAATGGCATGCATAGTTTTAGTTTCAATGGGGAAACATTAGTATAACATCCAATTTGAATTTTTATGTTGATAAGTTCTATTGATATCTTAACATCATGATGTTATATGATCCGATACTCTTCCTGATATAGTCATGGCACCAAGGAAGAGAAGGGATAAAGGTAAAGCCCCCATGATGGAGGAGTCATCGAGAAGAATTATCGAGACTCGAGGGATGGGGGTTATTATTAGGAAAACTCAAGTAGAAGCCTCAAGGGCAGATGTAATGCTGGGGTTGACTCAAAATGAAGTTGAAGGAGGTGTAGTTGAACCTGAGAAAGGTCAAGGGGCAGAACTTGCTAGAGTAGAGAGGTCGGGCACTACAATTCCTGGTGTTGATGCAATTCCACCTATGCCACCTCCACCAATGACTCAGGAATTTGGCACTATGATGACTATGATAGCAGGTATTGCCAAGACATTACAAGAAATAGTCCAAACCCAAACGAGGCAGGCAGAGGAGCCTCAATCAATGGCAAGACCATAGGCAAGGCCAGTAAATGTAGAAATAGAAATGGGGCAGCCATCTCAAAGATAGCCAAGAATAGGCTTAGATATGAAAATTTTCCAAAGTATGAAACCTCCAACTTTCAAGGGACAAAGGAATTATCGTGTGTTAAATGAATTGTCAGCTGGTATGGAAAAATCATTTGCATATATGGAATGTCCAAAAGAGCATAAAGTATTATATGGAATTTACCAGCTAGAGGGTGAGGCAGAATAGTGGTGGCACATTGAGAAATTGACAGTAATTGGAAATAGTATAGGAATGATATGGGTTGATTTTAAAGAGAGGTTACTCCTCAAATATGTGCCAGCTAGTGAAAAGGCTAGGCGAGTTACTGAATTTCTGACATTATTATAAGGTAAGAGAACTATAGAGGAATATGATGGACTGTTTAGATGTTTGGCACAATTTGTACCATGGGCCCAAATGGATTTACCTGAAACAACTCAAAAATTTGAAGAGGGTTTGTGTTTAGAAATCTGGGAGAAACTAGCTTTGGTCGTGTTGAGTCGATATGAGGATATCTTAGAGTGTGCTCATTTGGTAGAATAAGAGGCAGAGGAACAATCAAAATTTAGGGAGAGGAGACGTATGAGAGAAACTGGACAGAAACGACGAACTAGGTAGAAAACTGAGCAGAGTGGTAGTACATTATTTGAGAAAATTTATAATTATTATAAGAAGCCCGAACATTTAAAGTTTGACTATTCAACACTATTGAAGATACCGGGAGGAAGGCCGACTAGATCGACTCCAGGACAAATGAAAGAAATTAGTCAAGGGTCAAGTCAACCACATGATGTGGTATAGTAAAGGCCACTCACTTGCTTTGCATGTGGTGAGACTGGTCATATTAGATGAAATCGTCCTAATCAAGGAGGGAATGAAAGTGTAACTTCCCTAGCTCCATCTCAACCTAAACATGGAGGGGGTCAGATGTGAGGTAGAGGTCAAGAACCTAATGCAGTTCCGGGGCGACAGAATGAACAATGTAGACCTCCATTAACTGTAGTGGTACAGGTGGCCAATGCTCAGGAAGCTCAGACCATGGACCATGTAATTGCTATAATCTTTTTGTGTGCAATCACATGGCATATGTTTTTTTTATTTATCTGGGTGCCTCTCAGTCCTTTATCTCTGTTACATTTGTTAGTAGAGTTGGGTTGTCTAAATACCTGATATATCGTATGATAAAAGTATCCACTCCCTTGAAAGCAGTTAGTATTGCTACAGAAATATGTTTTGAAATACCTATAGTGATTGAAAGTAGACATTTTATGTTAATTTAATAGTTTGGAATATCAAAGGTTTAGATATTATATTGGGTATGGATTGGCTAACCAAGTATGAAGCTAAAATTGAGTGCAAAACCAAGTAGATAACTTTGAAGACCCTTGATAAGGTAGAATTACCTTTAAAAGTTCACCTAAGGGCAAAGCTCCTAAGCTCGTGTCAGCTATGAAAGCCCTTAGTTTATTGAGGAAAGGGTGTGAAGCATTCTTAGTTTCAACTATAGACGCCCACTCTGAACATTGACTACTGGAGGATGTACTAGTAGTACGAGATTTTCCAGACATATTCCCTGGTGAATTGTCTGAATTGCCTCCTGAATGAGAAGTAGAGTTTTGTATTGACCTCCAACCTGGATTAGAGCTAATGTCTAAGGCCCCATACCGGATGGCACCAATTGAATTGGTAGAGTTAAAAGTGCAATTGCAGAACTTAATGGACAAGGGATTTATCCATCCCAGCCATATCGCCATGGGGCGCACTGGTGTTGTTTGTAAAGAAGAAAGATGGGAGTCTTCATTTGTGTGTCGATTGTCAGGAACTAAATAAAGTCAGCATTAAGAACAAATATTCATTGCCCAGAATAGATGATCTATTAGATCAGTTGCAAGGAGCCATAGTGTTCTCCAAAACTGATTTACAATCAGGGTATCATCAATTGAAGGTTAAGCCTTCAGATGTTCAGAAGACTGCATTCAAAACATAATATGGGCATTACAAATTTCTAGTAATGCCATTCGAATTAATTTAAATCTTACTTGGATTACTTTGTAATTATTTTCATTGATGATATTCTAATTTATTCAAGAAATAGAGAGAGTCATGAAGTACATTTGAGAATGGCTTTGCAGAGACTTAGAAAAGAAAAGCTTTATGCAAAATTAAAAAAGTGTAACTTCTGGATGAATAGTGTAACTTTTCTAGGTCATGTGATTTTAGGAGATGGCATCTCTATAGATCCTCATAAAATAGAAGATGTAGTGAATTAGCCTAGACCAAGCACCATGACTGAGGTCAGGAGTTTTTTGGGATTCACCATATATTATCGAAGATTTGTTGAAGGGTTCTCCACAATAGCTTTCCCATTAACATAGTTGTTGAATTAGTCTATTGTTGAATGTACTCCCATTCATTCAAGAACAAATACAGTGATGCATCTAAGAAAGGATTGGGTTGTGTTCTAATGCAATATGGGAACGTGACAGCTTATGCATCATGTCAGTTACGACCTCATGAGCATAACTATCCAACTCATGATTTGGAGTTGGCGGCAGTAGTGTTTGCTTTAAAAATATGGAGACACTACCTTTATGGAGAAAAATATGATGTATACACAGATCATAAAAGTTTAAAATACATTTTTACTCAGAAAGAGTTGAATATGAGGCAGATAAGATGGTTAGAATTGTTATAAGACTATGATTTGAGCATTCATTATCATCCTAGCAAAGCAAATGTTATAGCTGATGCTTTGAGTAGGAAATCTAGAAGCAGTTTAGCATGTATGTTAACCCAAAAGAAAGAATTATTTGAAGAATTGAGAAGTGTGAATTTACAAGTGGAAATAAAAGGGGTAGTGACCCAGTTATTATGTCAATTGCATATTCAGCCTACTCTAATAGATGAGATCCAAATAGCTCAAGAAGAGTCATGAGGAGAAGAATTTCAGAAATTAAAATTGCGAGTACAGCAAAATGAGTTGTGAGACTTTTCTATTGGTGCAGACCACCTTATGAGGTATAGGAATCGGATAGTTCTTCCTAAAGGATCAGCGATGGTACAATAGGTATTGGAGGAAGCACATTACTCCCCATTTATTATGCATCCTAGCGTCAATAAAATGTATCAAGATTTGAAATCTTTATACTAGTGGAATGGGATGAAAAATGATATTGCTAAATATTTGGCTAAATGTCTAACATGCCAAAGAGTGAAAGCAGAGCATCAGAGACCAAGTGGATTATTGCAATCTATTGAACTTCCCGAGTGGAAATGAACAGACATAATAATAGATTTTATTATAGTTCTACCAAAGACAGTTACTAGGTTTGATAGCATTTGGGTAATTGTAGATAGATTGACTAAAGTAGCTTACTTTATTGCAGTTAAAACCACATTTACTGCTGAGAAGTATGCTTGGATTTATTAGAGAGAAATCATAAGATTGTATGGTGTGCCCAAAGTGATTATTTCAGATAGAGGATCAGTATTCACTTCAAAATTCTAGAGAGCACTACACAAGGCTTTGGGGACACACCTAGATTTCAGTAGCACTTATCACCCCCAAACAGATGGGCAGACAAAGTGGGTGAATCAACAGCTAGAAGACATGCTTAGAGCTTACAGTCTAGAATGGGGCAAAACTTGGAGCCAGTACTTATCATTGATCGAATTCACATATAATAATAGTTATCACTCCAATATCCAAATGGCTCATTCTGAGGCACTATATGGGCATAAATGCAAATCCCTGCTATATTGGACAGAGGTAGACAAGACTGCCTTAGTAGGACTAGAGATGATTGTTGACATAGTTGAAAAGGTAGCACAAATTAAGGAAAGGATCCATATTACTCAGTCCCGCCAAAAGAGCTATGTAGACATATGAAGGCGTGACTTGGAATTTCAAGTAAGAGATAAAGTTTTCTTAAAAGTATCTCCAATGAAGGGTGTAATGCGATTTAGTACCAAGGGCAAATTGAGCCTGAGGTACATCAGTCCTTATGAAATTTTAGATTGAATTGGCAAGGTAGCATACTGTATTGCATTGCCACCACTACTAAGTGGAATCCATGATGTCTTCCATATGTTTTCATTGAGAAATATGAACCGGACACATCTCACATCTTGGCACTATAAGAAATTCAAATTAAAGAAAACTTGCAGTACATAGAGCACCCAGTTAGAATATTGGATACAAAGGAATAACAGTTGAGGAACAAGGGCATTTATCTAGTAAAGGTATAGTGGGGACATCATTCAAAAGATAAAGCAACTTGAGAATTGGAAGATGCGATAAGATTTAAATACCTCCACATGTTTGCATAAGTTTTGGGGATGAAACTTTTAGTAAGGGGGAAGAATGTGAGACCCTGAAATTTTTGAAATGGGAAGAACTGGTTCATAGTTGTAAATGAATTGCATATGTATGATTTGCAATATAAATGAAAGGATCATGATGGGTGTAATGAAGGAATTGAGTATTATAAGGAACAAGAAGAGAATTCAATGTTAGAGAAGATCAGAACACATGATGTGTGGGCCACATGTACTCCATTGATTTGCATTGCCAGAGTATCATGGGGGGGGAGTTTAAAATACTTAAACAAGAAATTAAAGTGGTTAAACAAGAAACATTGGGAATGAGACATAAGACAAGTTCTGATGAGAAAAAGGTGGGCAGCAAGAACATTGTCCAATGTCGCGACATAGGGTTTCAGTGTCACGACATTGAGCCTGTTGTCTTTCAATGTTGCAACATGGTTCCTCTATGACGACACTAACTTTTCTTTTGCCTTTTTGCCTTCTTTTTGACTAAGTTTATGTACCTCTTTTATTTTGCCCAAACAAAGCATAGAACATGCAACATATAAGTGAATAATAATGAATATATTAGAAGGATGAGGTTGTAATGTTATAATAATCGATGGCTTGGCATAATAATGCATTTATTAAAATGTATAAATTTGAAAGTGATGTTTTAACTAAGTATGTAATTAAGTTCGTTTACTTGGTTAAGAATGGAAGATATGCTTAGATAATTGTGATGATAAGATAAATATGGAACGTCATAAAAGTTATACTACTGGGTTGGATAATTGAATGGAAATATTATAATCTGAGTATAACTTGCATAATTACTCAGGCATGAAATATTGGATTATAGTAAATTGGGTTTGGACACATATCGGGATGGTTATTTGGTTATTGGGATCCTGCCCCTGTTAGGGCTTTGTTATAGATACCGCCTCATTTGGCGAAGATGTTTGATCAACCTATTATTTATGAGACTCCTCTGATTACTTAGTAGGTGTAAAGGGAAAACCTATGACCCTTGAGTTGTAGTGATGGTGGAATGTTTCAAGTCTCATAACATTCGTAAACAGGGTAGTAGAAAAACTAGAGTACACTGAAGTTCTAAGAAAGATGAGTTTATTTAATTGTGATATTGTACATTTGGTTTGATTGGTGACCTCCTAAATGTGGTGCTAATTGGTTATAGGCAAAAGATAGTGAATTGCTAGAAATGAAAGGAATGCATTAGAAATGAAGTGTATTTAAATGTAAATAGGAACAATCCGATATAATAGAGATCTTAATGGATTTGTATTGGGAAATTTGTTACTATTTGTATACAATCCATGATAGTATAGTTCTATGTTGAGCATATGAATCTTATTACATACAGTCTATGATTTAATTATTGATTTGATTTATGCCTGGTTACTGAGTTACTCAAACTCACTGTATTTTATTATATTTTAGTTGACAGGCCAGAAAACGGAGCCCAATGAGGGGTTGGAGCTTAAGAGAGGGATAAACCATGATAATTAGAGTTTCTTATCTTACTGAAATCTTTTGGAATGTATATAAAGTGTGATTTATTTAATATGGTACTAGTTTAAATAATGTAAATTTAAGTGTGTGGAGTATTAACTTGCATGTCATTGATTTATTAGACGTAAAGATGACTTCCATATACTTTACGTTTATAGTGCGACTATAATTCTAGGCATATATGGGTGTTTATGAATAAGTGGGTAAGTTTCGGGGAGATTCTGGCTGAGAGTCCTCCTGTTAATACCTAAGTAATGCCTCAGAAAGCGGGGCGTTACACTTTTCTTAAGGCTTTTTGAGGATTTTTTGAGGGCATTGATGAGGAGAAAGAAGGGTTTTGAAGATCAAAAGGAAGGAGCTCAATTTCAATGATCGGAAGACAAGAAGAAAAGGGGAAGACATTATTATCATTGGTTTTATTATGTTTTTACTTACTTTCATTCCTTGTAATCTTGGATTAAACTTTGGGAATTAATCTATGATGATGGTGAATGTTTATTTAATTGATTTATATTACATCATGAGTAGTGAAATTCCTCCTTCTAAAGGGGAGATGGATTTTATGTGGATTTCTTAGTGTGATGAATGAAATTCAATGATGGGAATTGTTATTTGTTTATTTATGATGTTTTGTATTTAATACTTTCAATTTACTATCCATTTATTGAATGATCGGGTATTTAGGGTTTGACATTTGGGAGAGGTAATCCTAAATAGGATCTAGGCATCATAACATAAAATCATAGATGACTCGAGAGTTCTTCTAGGTTTTATTAAATCATTATAGAGAATCATAGATCTTAATGCATCCTAATATTATGATTTTTATAGGGATGTCAAAATTAGAATTTGGGAATCAATATTTGAGTTGGCACTTAGGAGAGGGAGTTGAGCGTTTTTGCATTCTTAATTTACAAACCAATGCAATCATCAACATAGAATGAGTTGTAAACACCATGACTGAAGCATAAATGAAATCAACCCTCTAGAGTTTTCATACCTAATTACTTCTTATCAAAGTGTGCCATTTATATTTCTTAATCAATCCCTTAATTCTTAGTTGTCTAGATAAAATTAGGATCATTCTCACGATAGCTAGTGATTGATTGAAATTGATAATCCCTGTGGAGATGACACTTTCTCATCACTATAATACAAAACTTACTTGCGATATAATTTATAGCGAAAGAGATTTTGGTCATGGCTAGGGATTGTAATTATTTTGATTTTTCACTAATATTGTCATAGGATAATCTTAGTCTTAATTTGGATTCTTATTTTTTAGTGTATTATAAATTCCCTTTTCTTATATTTACATTTGATTCAATTTATATTGGTCTCTTGATAGTTTATGCAAAATTCTAGAGCTCGTGATTTGACTCCTTTTGATCAAAAGATCAAAAGAACACTATGAGAAATTAGGAGAGTGAAGCAAGCTGAATCCAAGGCAATGGTAGAACTAGAACAGATTCCATAGCCAAATAAGAACCAGCAAAGATCAATTAAAGACAACTTTAGGATCAATTAAAGACAACTTTAGGCCTATGTATTTTTTTACTGATTACTAGACCTTAGTAAAATTTTTCCCCTTTTTATTTCTTATTCTGAAGGTGAGTGTGCATTGTGTGAATATTTACTAGGTTTATCTAGAGAGGATTTTGAGAAAACCAAAAATTGATGCATTTGTTGAGGAATTGAAGCCCCATCAGGTTACAGATTTGATCTCTCTTTGATTTTTGGCCTGTATTTTTGGAACATGCTCCATACTATTACAATTTATATAATTTCAAACACTAATTTTTCAATAGAAAGCTATTTTACCAGATAATTTTACTATTCTAGATCATGCCATGATTAAGCATCATCTTTTGAGTGCAATTAAACTTTACACAAACATAAGGTTTGAAATTATGTAGTTCATATTTTAGCTCAGGATGGCCTCATGCTACTTCTCTCCTTTTTGTCTCCATTTTCCCCCTTTTGCTTATAATTCTCTTCAATTTATTGTTTGTACAGCTTCAAAGAGTTAGGAATCTTACTTGGTATTGATCCTTAAAATGTACCCTTCCTGATGGGATTCCTGTCTAAATGTGACAGGGTGCCATAGTGCTACATAACCTATACAAACTATGCAATTAAAGATACTATGTTAACATTTCCCTGACATGATCACCAACCCATGCAAGCTGGCATTAGGTTATTTAACCCTTAGAAGTACATTAATAATTCTTTTTGTAAATGTAACATCACTAAAGCATTGCACTTCTTGAGCAATGTCTTGTTACTAGCATATTGGTGGTTCTGGCATTCGCATATGAAACTATGATATTAAAACTATCTACAGTGCTATTTACTTTTAAACTACATAGTTTCAATTTTAATATCTTGGACCACCTTGATTGTGATTTTTGTACATTGGCACACTTCATGGTTGAGCTTTAGTAAAGCACTAGGAGATAGGTTGGATGTTATGGTCTACAAGGAGGCTCTACTTTTTCACACCCTGTTTTTCATTTGTTGCACGGTACTAATACTATATATGTCTACAACTCTTACATTTGGTTAACACATATGTTGTGTTGGGAGAGAGCTTTACTAATTAGTTTAGGATTCTAAAAGATAAGTTCTTTTAGACAAGGTAAAAACTCTTTTGCTATATAAAGTAAGTTGCAAGGGAAAACCTAGTACAACTACCTCTTTCCTCTTCTCTCCAAAGAGCTAGTGCATTCTCTAGGTTTTCAATCTGAGTTCTCTAGGATCATCATTACCGTCCTTGGGATTTGGAACATGCTTTCTGTTGTAAACTCTAGTAGCTTGTGCTTTATTTAAGTAGTCTTCTGCAGATCAATTCCAGTATCAGATCAAAGTAAAAGAGGTAAGTCTTTTATTAATGATCCTTCAATATCATATGTTGATTAATTATATTTTTTTCGTTAATGGTATTAGAGCTGGTTTGTATGTGATTCACCTAGATTTAAATTTGTTTTAAATCTCTTTCTAAGAACAAAGTCATGAAATTTATTTTTATTGTTTTATTTCTGGGGTTCTTGGGTTTAATAATTTTTTAATCCCTAAAAAATATATGTGTTAATATTATAAGGGATTAAAATATTTACTTGTTGCTTTTAATATTGAGATTACAAGTGATGGGATTTTGCGTAATGAGTTCATGCCAATTAAATGTTTAGAATACAAGCCATTTTTTTTGCGTAAATGTATGCATGTATTGAGATCTATGAGAACCCCCTTTGTTGGAAGGTTTGCCAAATACACCTTAGCATGAAACATCTGGATGACCTGAACAACAACTGAAATGAGCCACGCATCATAAACAGAGCCTCCATGCCAGACTAGGCTATTCCAAACTCTCTCCACGAGTGGGAGTTGTTGTACGGTACTAATACCATATACGTCCACAACCCTTACGTTTGGTTAACACACATGCTGTGTTGGAAGAGAGTTTCTTAATTGGTTTAGGATTCTAAAAGATAAGTTCTTTTAGAAAAGGTAAAACTCCTTTTGCTATATAAAGTAAGTTGCAAGGGAAAACCTAGTACGGCTAACTCCCTCCTCTTCTTTCCAAAGAGCTAGTGCATTCTCTAGGTTTTCAATCTGAGTTCTCTAGGATCATCATCACCATCCTTGGGATTTGGAACGTGCTTTCTATTGCAGACCCTAGTAGCGTACACTTTATTTAAGTAAGTCTTCTGCAGATCGATTCCAATTGTAATCACATCAAAGTAAAAGAGGTAAGTCTTCTATTCACGATCCTTCACTATCATATGTTGATTAATTATATTTTTTCCATCATCATTATTGAACTTCTAGTAGTTTCTAGTTTTGTGGATCAATTATGGTTCCCTCATTAAACACTTGTATTTCATTCACTTTTGTGATAAATGATAACAGACAAGCATCAGTTGTTCTGGAAAATGAGAACTAAAGCATTCTAGTAGTGCACCTTTTGCATATATCTTTCTCTCCATTTTTTTAAAATTTGCAATTTTAACCCTATAACTTTGAATGTTCCAAATAAACTCCTACTCATGAAAATATTTACCACATTTGCTCCCTTGACTAATGTTCATGGCAATTCTTAAAGGAAGTGAAAAACAATTTTTTTACAATACAAAAATGCCCCTTAAACAAACACACTTTAACTAGACTTTGTGATGTACCTAAACATGATCAAGGCAATATAAAGGTACCCTAATGTAAAACCCCAAGATTTTGGGATAAGGAAATTTTTTTGTAAAACATTTATTTTGGGTATTTATGAGATGATTTGGGGTGAGGAAAATATTTTTTAAAATACTTCAATTGGGATTATTATGTATATATGAATGTAACACCCAGGGTGTTAAAGTAAGAGAATTCTTCTTCAATCATCATTTTGGGACAATATGTATATGCAATTATTAAATTGTGAGAGGATTTAATTATTTTACTTAATGTATTGTGAGAGGAAATGGGACTAAATGACAAATTGGTCAAATGTAATTGTGAAAATATCATTTGCAAGGGGCTGCATGTGTATGATGGGTGTGAACTTCTAGTGCACCATAAAGGGAGAGAGATAAGGTGCTCAATCATCATCTTTTATCCCCAACCAACCATCCCATTTCATGCAAAACCCATCTCTCTCATGCCCCTTTCTCCAGCAGCTCTCACGCCCCATTTTTATACAAAATTTAGCTAGGAAAAATCATTCTTTGGACGTGCAAACAATTCCCACACGTCAAATGCCTTAAATCCCACTCTCTTGGGCGTGAAAAGGGGTGGGGGTGGAAATTTCTGTTTTCATTGAAGACATCCTACCTTGCTTCAATTTGTAGAAGAAGATTGAAGATAGGAACAAGAATTTCATTATAGAGGGGAATCAACACCAAATTTCATTGGTAAGACTCTTTCGCCAAATCAATTTTGAATTTTCTGTTTAGGGTTGGGTTTGTGCAATTTGTGGGTAGCAAATTGGGGTTTTTTTTTCATGATTTGATTGTGGCCATTGAATAATTTTAACAGTTACATATTTACTCTAAATGATTTTGATTTTTTAGCAAATGTAAGTCAACAATCCAAATATTTTTTGATAACATAACTAAATATGTATTAACTAATCTAATTGTTGTCTTGGGTCTTATGAAAATATCATTTTAGGCTTAAATATTTTATCATTTCCTATTTTATTAGGGATTTTATGTATACATCAAGTGATCTAAACATAGATCAATATGATGGATAGATTGTATTAGCATTTTATTTTGGTTTTTATTCTTATACAATTAAACTAGGATTTTATTTTGGATTTGGGTTTTCTATGAATAGGGTAGCATGCTATCTTTCTCTTCTTTCGTCCTCTTTTATCTATTTATTTTTTTGCTAATTTCATCTATTTTTCTTAATCCTTTCTTCCCTTCTTACCCCTATTAAGAGGGTCTATCTCTTTCTTTCAAAGTTCTCCTCCCCTTGCCCAATTTCATTTGTATAGGGACAAGATGATATCATGTTTTCTACATCATGGTTAGTTGTCCGTGTGTGTGTGGGGGAGGTGGGGGGGGGGGGGGGGTGTTGGGCGGGGTGGGAACTTATCCTAAACGTCCATGTACACCACTCCACCATATTTTGCCACATTTATGCAGTAGTGGGCATATTGTGTTTTTGGCAGGATCCTGATTCTAGAAGCCATTACTGTACGTTTGCTACCTGGGCATCATTGTTTACTATGGTGCAATTGAATGCATCCAATTGAATAATTGTCTTCCTCATTCTTGTCAATAAAGTTGGGGTTCATCACCACACAAGCCCATGAACTCTTGCTTCATAGATATGTTAACTCTTGCTTCATAGATATGTTATCATGCTTCACATATATGTTGTCTTTGAGCCTCAACCCACTGTTGGGATTCTTTACCTAACTTGCCATCTGAAAAAAATAAGAATAAGAAGGCATGAGTCTTGGACGAACTCAGTAAGTAGGCATAATAGAAAGTAATAATTAAGTAGAAATAACATGTTTGAAATCAGAACATAAATAAAATGTAATAAGACACTCATACCATGAGGCCCAAGCCCTTGTTATCTTAATATAGCATCTTATGACACCAGATCTAAGTCATTCGTGGCACATCAAGTCTGTGTCATTTTGGCATCACATATCAAATTACATCATTCAAGTATAAAACATATCATTATGTCATAATGATGCCATCTTGGCATCTCATAATATCTCAAGGCAAAGATTATATTAAAAAACCAATATCCGGCCTATCTACGCTAGCATGGAATGTTTCCCATTCCATCAATACATACATTCACAACCTATAATACATCAGCACAATCATGGAGTAGTCTTTGTGGTAGTCTTTGTCTTGTTGATTTCATCTAGTCATAGAAGATTATAGATAGAAAGAAGAATTGTGGGATAACCTTTAATCCCATTTATCCATGTATGCTAAATACAAATTCAAGAAATACACACTATCTCTCTCAGTCTACACATGCTCAACAAATGCATATCAACACAATCATGGGATATTCTCTATCCCTCTCTTATAGACATTCATACACAAGAATAAATATCATTATACATAAAGCCACGGGATACCTCTATTTCCAGTAATCATATATTCATATCATAAGCAAAATACTACTTCAATTCAAGAGATACTAACTATCCCTAAAATTCATGTAATCACAAAACCTAACAAATGTCAACCCTTCAAACATCACACGATATCCACTATTCCCATCCAATCATACATTCCCAAATTCTAACAAATGAGATAATCAATATTCTCATCCATTCATACATTCAATTAAGAAAAACCCTACTTACCTACATGAAGAGTCACTTCATAAATCCTCATCAATTCCTTAACTTCACGTCCATGCTCAATGATCCTACATATATCATATAATTCAAAATTCAATCCATAGATGTTTCTCAGTAGAACATGTTATCAAATACCTTATAGGCATCATTTAACTCATAAATGATCAATAAGGTTTCTCAAAAGAGATTTCAGTTCTAACAATATACAATGAATAGTTAACATAATTAATATGCCAACAACTTCGTTAGGATTTTAGGGTTGCCATCTTATCCTATATACAGGAGTAATTTCCCATTGAGGCTTTTCATTAAACATCCTATAGGCATTACTTAATTTCCAATGTTTTCACAAGTGCATCACAAGAATTTCATGTCCTATTACATCTTGCTTCTATATATTTCAATTAACATGAAATTAAACTCAATAACATTTTAATTAAGTTCTTAGTTTCATCAATTTGCTATTTAAATACCTTATACATAAAAGCCCTTTCTAACCCCACTTAGGTCATTATCCAAATTCAGATTCCTCATGCCTAAATCACCCAAACACCATTGCAAACCAAGAACTAAGCAATTTCCCCATGAAATTGTCAATAATCTCCCTCAAATCCTCTATAAAATCGATGTTCATGAATTTTATAAAACCCTAGCCAAAGAGAAAATATAAATTAGTTGGGGAAAAATAAACTTACCATCAATTACATGCGTATCCACCTTCCCAACAAAAGCATCCAAGCTCAAAGCACTCCATAACCTACATAATTTGTAGCCACCATGAGTTTCCATCTTCTTCCACCATCCAAATGGCAAAACCTAGTTTAGGAGTGTGCTTGGGTGATTTTATGCCTAAATCATCTGATTTTCTAGCAAAAGAGGCAAGAAATTAGGGCATAGGGGAGCTAGGGCAAGGGTTTGGGCGTAGGAGAAGAGGGGAAAAAGATATGAAATAAAAATGGGCTGAAACAACCCTTAAAAGGTTGTGTTTTTTTATGCTCTAGTTCACCATTGAATTGAATGCCATGACATTAGATTCTAGTATTGGGACATTAACTTGCTGCCCTCCAAAAACTCATTTTCTAGAGCAATGCCACAACATTAACCTGCTGCCCACTATAAGCAGTTTTGGTGTTTCATCCATAAGTTCCTCATAAAATGTCCAAACCTTGTGATTCTTAATGTATCAAAAAGATAATTTCAAGATATGCAACTTTCATGTTGATCACTTTTCCTGATTTAGCTTCCATTGTGAGTTGTTTGGCTTCAAAGTGACGCCTTTTGTTTCAACACAATATGAAGCTCTAGAGACAACTATAGTATTTTAGCTCTAACTTTCTCACTCGATATCTAAATCATATGATTCTTGATGAACAATATATATAATTTAAAGAGCTATAAATTTTGTATTGAACACTTTTCTAAATAATCCTCTATCAATGCCAAGAATTGGATATAAGTGATACCATTTTCCTATTTAGTTTCTTTTTAATATACTTTAGTGCTTAATCACAAATTAACTTAAAAATTTTCTTCCCGCATGAATATAATCAATATGGATGCATTAAAATAAATAATTTATCCTCTCAAATTATTAAGTAAAATGACATAGAATCATCTCATCCATGAAATTTCATAACAATCTCTTCACAACTATGTACGTTTTGACCTCCAATGATAATTTAAGAAAATGTTTGCAAAAGTTTCCTCACTTTTAATACCTCAGCTATTACACCACCATATGTTGTCTTCTTCATCTGTTGGTGATGATTCTAGTATCTAGAACTATAACTACTCTGATTTGGGCATCCTAGAAATTCTAGATTGATGACATAGAGAAGGAAGAAAAAAGGGAGACAAATTTCATTAAATAGAAAACCTTTCAAATCCAACCTTCTCCATTATTTCTGGCTCAGTTTTAATAACCCCAAAAATTAACACAATGTTGGAACTTTCAGTCAAAGTTCTCCTCCTTCAAAGTCGGTAATTTTGGACACTCTGGAGAACCATCATCATTATTTGCCTTCCATAGTTGCTCCTACTAGTGTATACCTAACACCTTCTATCATTGTCAACCCATCATCTAACAATTTGACAATCCCATAGTTCACCATATATGCCTTCAATAGTTTTGAAACCCAGTAATGTCGTTGTTGTGCCAAAGGGGAGATTGGAAGAATGATCTCCATTAGTGGAGTTTTTTCCCCTTACATTTTAGATGTAATCATTAGATTTTTTAAAAAAATTTGCTAAAAGACTCCTATTTTTTAGATAGTGCAAAAACCTCCCTAAGTTTTAAACTTTGTAGTTTTATTATCTTAGACTTTTCAGCAAACAACCCCTCATTTTTTGAACTTTTATAAAAGGGACCCTACTTTTCTAAAATTTTACAAAAAAATCCTAATTTAAAAAATTACAAAACAACCTTATTTTGGATAAATTGCAAAATGCTCATATTATTTTGTGAAAATTGCATTTTCCCTCTTTTGAAATTGCAAAATAGTCATGTTCATCAAGTCTCTTCCAAATGACATTTTCCAGCAAGGCAAAATGGCCAATTTACCTTTTATGTATAATCTATTTTTAAATTAAAAATGCTCAAAATAGTATCCATTAAGCTCATCTAACCCATGAGCCATCAAGATTAGGATAAGCACAATCACAAGACACCTTTAATGGCCCTAATAATACTAAAGTACGCTATATAGGACAAAGTTTGACCATGCAAGGATTCTCATATGTAGAGTCCCATGGTATGGCTTAATCCAAGAGGAGCATTTCCCTCTCTTCGTGATTGTGTGTGGTGTATTATAAGATAAATAACAAAAGTCGTAAAGTATATGAAGAATAAAATAAATAAGCAACCACACACACAAACAATATGATTTTTATATTAGATCAGGAACCCCGTCTCTACATCAACTCTTCAAAGAGCACACACTCATTGTGCCTTGGGTTCCACTGTATACCAAATAATGGAAATTAAAAGTGCTCCCAGCACTCTTTTGGATTCTAGCTCCAGGGGCATAGATAGTGTTCCCAAACACTCTTTTGGATTACAGCTGCAGGGGGCATAAACATAATGTTCCCAACACTCTTCTAGATTACAACTCTAGGAGGCATAAACATAGTGTTCCCAACACTCTTCTAGTTTCACGATCTTACCAAGAAACTCACTAGTTTCGAAGATCACCAGCAAACTTGTTAGTTTTCTAGAGATCACCAACAACTCTCTAGTTTCAAGTTTACTAGAAAGCTTATACACTTTTACATAGTGTTTCTCTTAAGCACAGGAGAAGATATAATCTCTTTATATCTCTAACAACATAGAAAAATCTTCCCAAAATATAAACTCAATGGCCATAATGATATATAGATTGAAGCTCATATAAGATAGATGATGGTTTAAGCTCTTGGCCATGGGTAGAAGGATTTGCATAAGGTTAAGCACATTTGAAATATCTTCCTTCACTACTCTTTGAATCATCCCAACTTTTCTCCTTAAAATAGATCCTTCATAATTTCAATCAATGGAGAAGATAGGTTCCATTGAATGCAGAATTGAGAGCAGTATTGGATGAATAAGACCGTTGAGATTTCTACCATTGAAGTCTAAGTCTTTTTGATTTGTCTCAGGTTGCTGCATCATTGTTCAGAGAGGAAGATGAGCTGTGTCAAACGATATTCCTCATTTGATTTCTCATAGCTTGAAAGCCTGCAGTGCTACTTGTTATTAGAGATGGTGACTGAAATAAGTCTGCACAATGACAGCATGATTGCAAATGCCATTTAGATGCAAGTTACATGAATCAATTTTCCTCTAACAAGTCATGACCTCTCTCTGTCTACATTTGTTTGTCATAATTTGTAGACAGGTTCTCCCATTAGTTTATCTATTAGTTAATCTTTTGTAAGAATAATTTATCTATTATAATTAATAGATAACTTTGAATGGCACAAACGAAGTCAAACTGAATGATAGACAAACTCTGCTTTGTCTACATGAATTCCTCTAGGAGATTTGTTTGTTGGTCGATCCTTTATGCATGTGATTTGTCTATTATAAATCACAGACGAAGTTGGACTAGTTGATTAACAAAATCTCCTTTGTCTATATGATCAAATGAAGTGTGATGTTCTTTTTTATTCCACCTTTGTCAATTAGAGATGACAAACAAATTTTGCTTTATTTTGCTCGAACAGATGAAGTGTAGTATTTCTTATATAAGCGATAGACGAACTCTGCTCTACTTTGTGTTGGATGAATTACTCTACATGTCACATATAGGTTTGTCTATTATAAGTTACAGACGAATGTGTCTTTGTCTGTTGAAGTCCCTTTTGTCCAAGTAGCAGCTACCTTATCTATGCAGTTTCATCTATATTCACTATGCAGTTTCTACTTTGTCTTCCACTTTGTCTAATGCTTTGCCTGTAGTAAGTAATAGACGAATTTGATCTGCAAACAAAGTGGAGTTCCTCATTTATTCTACATTCTTTGAGCATCAAAAGGAGTTTGCTTCTTCAACTTCTTGCTTTTTTTATTCTTGATTTGTCTGTCTTGGCTCAACCAAAGTTTCACTCCTTTTTCTATTTATCTTATCTTTTTATCTTCAGATGAATCCATTTTTCTAATTTTGTTTGTCAAACAAAATTTTCTTCACTTTGTGCATGATTGTCTAGGTGATAGTTCCTTCTTTCTTTCTTTGTCTGAGTGTTTTATGGAGCTTCTTCTTCTTTCTTTGTCTCAGACAAATTTTGTTTGGTCAGTGTAGATAGTTTGAGTTTCTCGGACAACTTTTTATTTCTCGACCATGGCTTCATTTTCAATTGCTTCTTTCTTGCATTTGTCTATGAAAGTTTCTCTTTGAGGTTAACGGACAAGGTCATTGTAGTGCATCTCTAAAGCCTTGTTTTTCTCCCATTACTTTTGTTCGTGGAAACTTTAGAAAATGTAGTCTCTCTTGTTGCTTTTCTTCAAACCTTCTGCTTTCTTCTTCTTCTTCTTCTATAATTTTCATCAGTTCAGCCCCTTTGGAACGTAGTAGATAATTGTGGCAGTTTATTGTAGATGATTGTGATCTTACACTTAGAACTTTTCTCCACTTGCTACATTGTTAGCTTTTAGATATAATATCAGAATTTATTTTATCCTCATGTGATTGTAACATATTATTGTAAAGCGAGGATAATATACATGCATAATGTGAAAGCTTAAATTAATATGGTGCTAAGTATGATTTAACAAATTAACGCATTAATGAATTAATGAATAACTATTAAGGTTAAGCACACCATTAATTAAAAGGTATATGCTTGCATAATTAAATATTCATGATTATGTATATAATTGTCAGAGATTTAAGCAGACATATTTCTTATCTTAATACAAATTTTTTAATCATCAAATTATATATAGTAATCCTGACATCATCTAGTCAAATCTCAAGTTTTTGAGGTTAACGTCAATAATTTTAGTTGATCAACTAAACAACTTTGCTACTTTTGTTGATCAAATACCTAGATTAGATTACTCAGAAAATTAAATCATGGGGAGTATATCTTGTGGAAGAAAAAGCAATATTTTTCTAAAATATAAAATAGGGAAAAATCTCTAATCAAATATATTTGGTGATCCCAAGAAGAATTTGGCCATTATTTGTGTTCAAAGTGATTTCATAGTTGATGTCAATGATGAAAGTTACATGAAATCTAGGAATGGATCAAATCAAGAGTTAGATGTTATAAAGAATCCTCAGGAAGATGGTCCTACATGTGAATTTGTTCAGCCATCAGATATAATCAAAGGTGAGACAAAATGTTGATTTGTTTGTTAATAAGAAATTATTTGATCAAGTTGCAATTGTTGAAGACTTGAGGATGGTGAAAAATTCAAGTATTGAGAAGACTTAAAATCTAGAAAATCCAATTAGATGTTTTAGAATCAACTCTTATCAATGCAAAAGAAGAAATGTTAAAAGTTAGAACATGACCACATCATAACTTGAGGATGAGTTTTCCAAGAGAAATCTAGGGAGAATGAGTTTTTCCAAGTTGGAATACTAGCAATTTGGCTACTCCTTATAAATTAGGGTTTATTCATTTCTCTAAAAAGAAGACATGTATAAAGTTGGAATATGATCAATATTTGCATCACAACTAGATAATGAGCTTTTACAAACTGAGAATGAAAGGGAGAATAAGATTTTCCGAGGTTGGAATACAAGTCATGTAACGGCTGCTTATAAATTAGGGTTTATTTATTTCTCACACTTTTAGGAAATTTTATTTGACACTTTTTGTATTCAATGGTTTAATGCAGGATTTGATGTATTCATCTAGTTGATAGAAATTGATGGTTTAGATTTGTATTTCTTTTATTCTATTTAGGGTTTTATTGTTATGCAATTAAATTGGAACTTTATTTTGCATTGGAATTTTAGCATGTATTAATGTTTTTAGACTTTAGATAATTCAATTAAACTTCTCTTTCTTGTCCTCTAACTCACCCTTTACATTACTATAGGGCATCTCATTCTACATCACCAAGAATAGCTCTTTGGAGTTTCTACTTTATGAGAGTGGAAAGCCTAAAAGAGTATGGGTAGAAGTTGGTAGGTCTCTAAGACAAAATGATGTATCAGAGGACCTGTCTAGAGTAAGCTGGAATGAATTAAGGTTATTCATGTTGCTGACACCAATTAGTGTAGAGACACCTTAAAATGATGAATAGGACCTCAGTTATTTTAATAAAATTCTGCCATGATTATGTAGGAGGCATTCCCATATGTCAGCAATGTCACCTGTAGTTCAATGAACCAACTGAATTGTTATGAGGTTTTTGTAGCAAGACTATCAAATCACGACTCAACGTGATACTCAAATAATGCTATTAAAGAATTTACATTTACTTTTTCAATAGACTATCTTCTTTAGCATTTGTATTGCGAAATCATGTTCTCGTTTGTGATAAATATAACGTTAGATTTTGCTTGTTTGTGTGTAGTTGAAATGCTCTTGAAGGCTTCAAGGATGAGAAGACAGCTTCAAGGATGATTTATGAAGATAGAATGACAGGTTCAATCAATCCGGCATATCTCCTCTCATGATTTTGCCATTTATTAACTAGTTGGGCATGAAAATCCCAGATTGCCATCACCCAAGTTGTAGTAAATTTGCTTGTCTGGTTGGAAGCTAGCTTAATTGGTTCATGTCTTCGTGGAAAATTCTATCCTCTTGGGACTTAAGGATGTTTTTCTCATTCATCAAGTTTATGTTCCTTTGCTACTAAGACAATTTTTTTTCCAGTAAGATTTGGCTAGTGTTAAATCCTCAAAGACCATATAGCCTAGTCATATTGCAATTCATTTTATAATGTTGATTGATGTGTCAACTGGTGGTTGCAATGTTAAATTGCAAGTTGAAGCAGTCATACATTTTGAGGACGACACTGAAGAGTAGCAATAGTGGGATCAATAGGTTTGCAACTTAATATTTAATGCAAGTAGGTTTTATATGTTATGTAGAAATTTTCTATTATGTAACTAATCTCAAACTATAAAGTTCATCTAGCATATATTGAGTTTTAACTATTGGTAATGATATCCCTTGCTGTCTCTCAAGCCCATCTCATCACTAGTAACGGTCAGTCATAGCCCATCACATTATCACTGCTAAAGGTCTCCCACTTGGCGATTTCAATTCACTTGACAATTGATTTTTCATTCTTGCTATCAGTTTTTAATTTTAGCATGTTTGATTTTTTGGTGATTTTACTCATGTTTTGATTTGTCCAGATTTGTGCAGAGTTTTGCCAAGCTCTCAATGATGTTCTCGATAGTATGGTGAAGAAGGGCCTAGTTGTTCCTGTCTAGTTGCTGTGTTGATTATAGTCATGTTTTTCAATATATGATATGCTTTGCTGTGCTCTCAATGTGTTTTTACTAGTATATTAGACTAGGGCCTTGTAGTTCTTTCCTAGAAACCACATGGGAAGCAATCAATGTTTATTCCCATCCATTTGTTTTTTGTTTTCTTTGGTATCATCTTCTTCTTCTTTCATCCTTTCTCCTGGTAAACTTGATGTTCATATTTCTAGGAAATCTTTGTAAGAAGCTCAGTACCAGTTAGTTTGTCATGGGATGGCTTATGGGTGTAAAAGCTGAGCACATCCATATTCCAGGAGTAAACTGAATAATTTAATGACATGGTAAACATTGTGAATGAACGTCAAGGCTTAATAGATCAAATGGGTTTTATTGGCTAAAAGGGTTGATGATGATTCTATGTTGATGCCTAAAACTTCCGACAAAGAATGTATTTTACATTTTGATGCAGATCTGGACCAGGTTTTGGTGGCATGATGGACCATTTGATTTGGGAATTTTGACGATGTAAAAGATTGATCATGGCTATTTGATGCTAAATTGTATATGAAAGTTGATTACTGTTATGTATCCAATGCTCATTTAATTTTAACTTTTTAAAGCCCTGATATGATGCATGCTTGTTGTGTAGTCAGTGTAAAATCCCGTAGGATGGCTTAACCTAAGAGGGGAGGGGTGAATTGGGTAAATAAAAATTTATTACTTAACCCATGTTGAATCATTTCTCTCTTTTCATGCTTGTGTGTGGTGTGGCATAAGATGAATAATAGAAATAATAAAATGCATGAAGAATAAAGCAAATGAACAAACAAACTCACACGGACAAGACAATTTTTATAATAGTTCAAGCCTAGTTCCTACATACACTCTTCTAAGAGCACACATTCATTATGCCTTGAGTTCCACTATACCCCATACAATGGAATACATAAGTCTCCCTGACACTTCTTCTGGATTTTAGCTCCAAGAGGCAAAAGCAAGTGTTCCCGACACTCTTCTGGTTTTACGAGCTCACTAGGAAACACATTTCAAAGGACACTAGCAAACTTAATGGTTTTCCTAAGTTCACCAATAACTCATTATATCATGGTTTTCATGAGCTTACCACTCAACTCATTGGTTTCAATGATCACTAGCAAACTTATTGGTTTTCTAGAGCTCATTAACAACTCTCTAGTTTTAAGTTTACTAGAAAACTGATACTTTTTGAAGTGTTACAATGAAGCACATGGGAAGATATAATCTCTCTTTTAGCTCTATGTAATACAAAAGATCTTCCCATAATGTAAAGACAATAGCTATAAGGATAGGTAGAATAAAGCTCATGAAAGATAGCTGACAGTTTAAGCTCTTGGCTATGGGTGGAAGGATTTGCATGAGGTTAGGCATATCTAAAAAGTATTCCTTCACCACCACCAAATTATTCCACCTTTTCTCCTTAAAATGCTTCTTCATATTTTCAACCGTCGGAGAAGATGGGTACTGTTGAATGTAGAAATGAGAGCAACATTAAATAAATAAGACCTTTTGAGTTTTTTGCCATTGAAGTCTAGGTCTTTCTAATTTGTCTCAAGCTATTATATCATCGTTCAGAGAGGAGAATGAGCTATGTTAAAAAGTGTTCCTCGTTTGACTTGTCACAACTTTGAAAAAATTGTAGTGCCACTTATTTGCTGGAAATGTGATTGATATAAGTCTACACAATGACAGCTCGAGTGTAGATGCCATTTGTTTGCTTAGTCACATAAATTAATTTTTCGTTGACAAGTCACGGCCTCTCTCTGTTTTCATTTGTTTGCCATAAGCTACAAACAAATCCTTCATAGGTTTGTCTATCAGTTGAACTTCCATAAGAATGATTTTGTCTATTGCAAGTAGCAGACGAACTTTGAATGGCACAGATAAAGTTGAACTGACTAATAGACAAACTCTTTTGTGTCTGTAAAAATTTCTCTAGGAGATTTGTCTGTTGATCAATCCTTCATGTATGTGGTTTGTCTATTCTAGATAATAGGCTAACTCTGGGTGGTGTTGATGAAGTTGGGCTGATCAATTGATAACCTTCTCCTTCTATACGAATAAATGAAGTGAGATATTTTTCCTTTGTTCTTCATTATCTATTGGAGGTGACAGATGAAGCTTTCATTAACTTGCTCGAATAGATGAAATGTGGTGTTCATCTAATGTAAGCGATAGATGAATTATGTTTTGCTTCATCATGGATAGAATACTCTGCATGTCGCATTTGTCTATCGTAAGTTGTAGACAATCATGCCTTTGTTTGTTGAAGCCCATTTCGATCCAAGAAGCACTTTGTTTGTTCTCAGCTTCTTCTATGTTCACTATGCAGCTTCTACATCATCTTTTGCTTTGGCTAAACTTTGTCTATCATAACAAATGATCTTTGATCTGTAGATGAGGTGATCATCTTCAACTGCTCTACACACTTTGAGCAACAAAAGGGATTTATTCTATCAACTTCTTCATTCTTGGTTTGTCTGTCTTGGCTTAGCTGAAGTTGCACTCCCTTGTATCAAGCCTTCTTATCCTCAGGTGAATTCTTTCTTTACCTTTGTTGATCAGACAAAGTCTCTTTTCTTGTGCCTGGTCAATTGGGTGACTACTTCTTTATCTTTCTTCATCTGTCTACTAAGTCGTTGAGTTGCTTCTTCATACTTGTACTTTCTCTTAGATAGACTTTGATCAAATCAAGTATAAGTGGATTGGATTTCTTGAATGCAATTTAAGTTCTCTGATCATGGCTTCTTCTTTAGCTTTTTGTTTTACATTTGTCTATTGACATTTTCTCATTGAGGTTGATAGCCAATGCAAACTCAATGTAGCACTTCTTCGAAACCTTGTTTGTCTCCTATTATTTTTGTTCATGGAAACTTCAATCGCAACCTTTCTTATTGTTTGCCTTCTGCTTTCTTCTTCTTTAACAATTTTCATCACTTCAGTTCCTTTGTAATGTAGCAGATAGTTGTGGCAGTTTGTTTATAGACGATCATGATCCTGCACTTGAACTTAACTGCACTTGCTACATTGTTAGCTTTCATATATAATATTAGAATGTATTTTATTCTCATGTGATTTTATCATTTTATAAAGAAAGGATAATATACATTTTCATTAAATGCATAATATGAAAGCTTAAGTAATTATGGTGCATAGTATTTATTTAGCAAATGTATGCCGTAAGGGTTAATTAATGTTTATTGTCTATGCAAAATAAAGTAAGGAATGTGTGCTTGTATAATTAATCATTCATGGTTATGTATTTATGTTAATTACTATTTATTAATTTATAACTATTTATATGATTGTTAGAGATTTAAGCATATAGGATTCTTCTCATTAATATAAGTTTTGTTATCATCAAAATCATATAAAATAATCTTGACAGTTAGATTATGTGTTACATCTTCGATGTTGGTTTCCAACACATGAGAGAGTGATGAGCATCTTACATGCTAATCGTACATAGCTCATCACATTGTTGGATCTTGAGTGTCCATTGCCTTTTCCATGTGATGCAAATTAAATTAAATTTGCTTACCTCTTTCTTAAGCCAAAAATGAAAGTGGAAGAATTTTGTTATGGTTTGAATTGGTCTTCCACTTAGACTCTAGAATTGCTAGTCGAACATGAAATCACCAAAATCTGAAAAATCATGTGTATTCTCACTACTCTAAATGCCTTAGAGTTGAATGGGGAAGAAAGAGTAAGTTTTTGCTAGTGGTTAATTATTTAAAACTCTAAACTGTCAGCATCCCTATTTCTATAATAGGGTTGCCAGATGTGGGAGTGGAGAATCCATAGAGACATGGAACGCGCGAGTGCAGTTTGCAAGCATGTTTCTATCAAGATTATTATATTTGATTTTGATGATAACAAAACTTGTATTAAGATACAATATATGTGTGCTTCAATCATTAACAATCATATGCATAATTTGATAACTACTAACTTGAAATTTATGCATGATCATGAATGCTTAATTATGCAAGCATGCATTGTTTATCTCATGATGCGCTTAACCTTAGTTATCATGTTTTGTTGAATCACATTTAGCACCATAATTTATTAAGATATCATATTAAATGCTTAAATGAAAAAGGATGTACATTATTCTTGTTCCACAATGCCTTCACACGAGGAAATATAGATTATGATTGTATATTCAGAGCTAACAACATAGCAAGTGCATAAAACTTCTAAGTGCAGTATCATAATTGTCTACAACCAACTACTGCAATTATTTGCTACATTTCAAATGGACGAAACTACTGAAGGTTATGGAAGAAGAAGAAGAAGAAGAAAGTAGAGGCTTTGAAGATAAGCAACGAGAAAGGTTGCATTGACTGAGAGAAAACTTCCACGGATAAATGCAATGGGAGCAAACAATGCTTCGAAGACAAGTTACAAGAAGGCTACTTTGTCCGTTAACCTCAAAGAAAAACTTCCACAGACAAATGCAAGATAGAAGCAGTTGAAGATGAAGTCATGGTCAAAGAGTATAAAGTTGTTTGAGAAATTCGAACTATCTACAATGAACAAACAAAATTTATCTGAGATAAAGTAAGAAGAAGTAATCCCATCAATCACTCAGACAAATGAAGAAGAAGGATTAGCCACCCAGACAATCATACACAAAGTGAAGAAAAATTCATATGACCAACAAAGTTAGAAGAATGAATTCATCTGAGGATAAAAAGGCAAGATGAATAGACAGATGAGTGATACTTTGGTTGAGATAAGGTAAACAAATCAAGAACGAAGAAAGCAAGAAATTGCAAAGATGAACTCCATCGGCGGCTTGAAGAATTCAGAACAAATGAAGAATTTAACTTCGTATGCAAGATCAAATTCATCTGTTACTTACTTTAGATAAAGTGGCAAACAAATTGAAAGACAAATTAGGAGCTGCAAATTGAGGATAGATGAAGTTGCATAGACAAAGTAACTACTTGGACAAATGAACTTCAATAGATGAAGGCACATTCATCTGCAAGACAAAGTGTAAAATAATTTATCTAAGACAAAGTTAAGCAAAGTTCATCTATCACTTACATCAGAAGAATATTAACTTAATTTGTTCGAGCAAGACAAGCAAAATTTGTCTGTCATCTCCAACAGACAAATGTGGAACAAAAGAAGAACATCACACTTCATCTGTTCCTGTGGACAAAGGAAAGTTTGTCTATTAACCAGTTTGACTTCATCTATGCCATCCAGAATTCATCTGTTATTTACAATAGACAAATTACTCTTACGAAGGATCAACTGATAGATAAACTAATAGGAGAATTTATCTGTAACTTACGACAGACAAATGCAGATAGAAAGAACTCGTGACTTGTCAGAGTAAAATCAATTTATGTGACTTGCATCTAAATAACATCTACATCTTTGCTTTCATTATGCAGACTTATTTCAATCACCATTTTTGGCAAGAAGTGGCGCTGCAAGTTTTCAAGCTGTGTCAAGTTACAATGAGACAAGACATTTTAGTAATAACTTATCTTCCTCTCTGTAAAAAAATGGTGATGCAGCAGCATAAGACAATTAGAAAGGCATGAACTCCAATGGCAGAAATCTTAACAGTCTTATTTATTCATTGCTGCTCTCATTTCTGCATTCAATGGAACCCATCTTCTCCAATCGTCGAAATTATGAAGAGTGAATGCAGGGACGGGGTTCCCGAACCACTATAAAATCATGTTGTTTGTGTATGTGCTTACTTATTTGTTTTATTCTTCATGCACTTTACTATTTTTATTATTTATCTTACAATGCACAACACATAATCATGAAAAGAGGGAAATGTTTGAATAGGGGTTAAGCAATGAATTTACATACCCAATTCACCCCTCCTCTCTAGGGTTAAGCCATATTATGGGACTTTATAGTTCCCACATCTGCGCACCCATTATAGGTGGATGTTTTTACACCAACATCTCTCACTCACAAATATAGGGCTTTTAAATCCACTTACTGGGATAGAAAACCTTAGTATTTTCCAATTCAAAATCAATCATATAGGCAAATAAGTTATGCATCCTGTAAGTGTACCTTTACTTGGGAGCTCAAGGCTATGCACCTATTAGGGATACACAGTAGCTACAACCCTTAGAAAATGACTCGCCATGCCCCAGACTCATTTTTGTTCTATTATTCTAAGTATACTTAATCCCTTAAAGGCTATGCATGGCTATGCACATCTTTTCCCATGCAATCACAATTATATTAGCTCTTATAGTGACATCATGGTCAACTAGTGAATACATGAAATGGATGTAACACAAAAAGTTTTCCTTTCTCACATATACCTTTCAACCATAGATTAACTGCTTCCCTAGGCATGCACCACAGAGTTAAATCATTCATGACCATAGGAAACTAAGGTAGTAAACATTAAACTATAATCTCAAGATATAGTTGAAAGTCACATAGGGCATGATATTAGGTTCGTTTTACTTCAAGGACTCACATAAGGAGGAGACATGGATTTGTATACTCAACTCATTTTCTTTATTGGTCACTTAGCACAAGTGGTATAAAACAAGTGCTATGGTTGTAATAACCCGCCTAGGGGCCTATGCATTTTGACTATCTTTCATCCCATGAAAGATAAGGGTTTCTACACCTATATTATATTTTATATTTCATTCTCACATCACATCACTATCACAATTAACACAACAAATACCCACACTGCCCAGAATCATAAGGTAAGCCACATTGTAATAGCAAGTCATAACCAAACCTATAAGAAAAATATATATGTATAATCCACATAATGACATGCTAATATCACTATATCATATATACCCAATACACCTTAAAAATTGAAACCTTTGTAATTACAAATTTATACATATTAGATGTCATATCCACGTATGAGTTTCATACTCTAATTCATCCATACATCATAGAGGTTGTTTCCTACTCTCAACCATGAGTGCTAACCCCCAGTTGAACTCCAGCATTTGGCTTATCAACTGAAAATGGTGATAAAACAGCATGAGTCCGGGCAAACTTAGTAAGTAGGCAAAGTGGAAAACTATAAGGAAATAGTCAAAGAGAAAAGCATGCTCAAATACATATACTCAATCCAAGCAACATATAAATTCATGTATGCTAAATGTCATGACAATGCAACATGTACCCATGCCCACAATACACATGTCTTCGTTTCTTAAATCTAACTCACCCATATCAAGCATACTCTCCAAATACATCATTACCGTTGAGTCATACTCATAACCAAGACTCATGTACAACGACATCATTATGATATCCTCATCAAGATATATATTTTATCAATGTATCATTATTAGGACTTACTAAAGTCAAAGAAATCACTGTCCTCCTCTTCGATGTGCAGATGGTCCATCTCTGTATCCTCGGCTAGAAGCCTGCCAAGTCCACCTCCTGTAGTGCTGATAATTCACCACCTATGCAAATTCCCAGTAGTGCCCCACCCTCATTGCTCCATAGGGATCACAACGGGTTCACCAATACCAACCACATCTACTAAAGAATTCAAGTGTATCAGACTCACAACTATAATTCAGCATCACTTAAGTATCATGCCATGCCAATCTCAACATATCATTATCATAGGCCATCAAGGCCAACATCTAGCCACACAGGCTCCATATGTCACACGGGCAACCAATTAGCCACACAGGCAACCATTTAGCCACACAGGCTATACATGCTACATAGGCAATCAATAAGCCATAGGATATAAACTAAGCCACATAGTTATGCATATAACATATATCTACTCATATAACTCAACCACATGCTTGCTAATACTGTGCTCAACTCATGTCAAATGGCCAAAAACGGAATCATAATATTACATAATAAAAGCTCAAATCATGATATAATATGCAAATGGTCAAATCCAAACATAATTTGGTTTTGTAATTTCAATTACACAACATTCAAACAAAATATTGGTAAAACTCGATGCTCATATGTCAGTACACAAGATCATGTCCAATCATGCACGAATTTGAGAAAAATCTACTTACCTTAATTCTTCACAAATCCGAATTTCTTCCTTCTATGCCAAGCAACCAAAATAATCCACTCTTCAATCAAGTCTCAAATCCTACATTCATCATAACATATTAAATTGTTTACTATAATTATGCAAATTAATATCCCTTACATTATCACCACCTTAACCAAGTTCAATTCTAGGGTTTTCCATTTCCATTCATCAATTCAATATTTCTACACTTTATACATCATATTTTAAAGTAATAATCATTCTAATTATCATGTTTCTCAATTCATAATTTGGTAATTTCATTATTTGCAAACAGCCCCTAACTTTTGCATAATTGCTTTCCCATTGGCCATTGTTAAATTCTCATACATGATTCATCCTAGTCAAGTTTCCATATGATTCCACTTCATTATTGACATTATTAAACACATTAATAATCAATAATTATTCATAACATGTTCTACATGATCTCCATAAAGTAAACAACCCTTAACTTCATGATTTTCAATTTAATCTTTCATGCTAATATTAATCTATATTAATCTTACATATACAACACATAAATCATTGTTAAATTCATGAATTACATTCACCACATCTTCAACTAAGTAAATAGCCCTAGTTCTCACATATTTCATGAAAATAATTAGGGGTTTTCATTATGATATTAATCCCTTTCAAGTTTACATGAAAATCACACCCAAAACAACTCAATTCATACCCTTTTTCTAGGGTCCAATATTACCTACGATTTTAATCTTCAATGTAACCCTATTCGCACAAATACCTAATTAATTTCCCCCCAACATGATAAAGCTCTTGTAAATCATGATTTCCCATGCTAAAAGTAAATAAAAAAAAATCAGATTTAAACTCACCATTCATGTTGGAAAACCAAACATATTGTTGCCCACTTGATACATTGATTGCTTGATGGAAACCTTGCTACCCACCTGGACTAGATGAAGGAGAAATTATTGAATAATGTGTATAGTTTCTGATTGGTGTTGAGATGGAGGAAGGGAGCAAGCTATTTGCATTGAAGAGGGGAGAAGGATGGGTGAGTTTTATGAGAGAGCAATTAGTTCTCACACACTATTCACCAAATGGGTGAATTTTTCCAACTAATTCATTTTCTTATTTTCTTTCACACACTACTATGTCTACCCTATTTCCTCAATTTGAGCCATGGGATGATTCTTATATCATGAGATGATCAATTTAAGCCCCATATTGGAGAGCAAAATATTTCAACTGCATAACTTTAAATATCAACCATTAAACACCTTATTTTCAACACATAATGATTTTACATTCATTTTTTCTAAAATTTAAATACAATATTCATAAAGTGATAGTAATAAGATCAATGGGTCAAAATTACTAACAAAACTTTTATTTTAATCAAATCTCCTCATCTAATTTGCTCACGTTCCAATTTCACGTCCAAACTCCATCTCATATTAATATTAAAAGTTTGAGCAGCCATCTTCTTAATTCTCCACCTCTAATTACGTCCCACTATCACATAATTTTTTTATACAATTAAATCATCACATTCAAAAGCTATATAAGTACCTTTAATCACACCTAAATTGGGCAGCAATCTGATCATCAATTAACATTCAAGATTTCCATAAAAATCCAATTTTAACTAAATACACATGTCATTGTAATAAATGCCATTTGTCTCAAATATTTGGCACATATGGGGGCTGATTCATCAAAAGTGTTAAACACAAACGTTGTAGCCTTTGTTATGAATTTTCCAATGAATCAAAAATCACTAAATTCTAATTTATTATGAAAAAGTTATAGCCAAAACACTATAACCATCTCCAATCCAAGTGGCATCACATTATAGGACCCACAACTCAAAATATAAGCATAATTAGGAATTATGGTCAACATAAGTTGTAGTACATGAAATTATCTAAAAAATGAAAAGATAATCACTTAATTTTGAGTTTGTACGAAGAAGTTATAGTCAAAATACTAGAACTGCTCCAGAAAAATAAAAAATCCAGAAATCACATTAAATTTCTTAATTTACATCATTAATTACCATGTTTAAACATCATGCTAATCACCCTTGATTGTGATAAAATTAAATATTAATTTGATACCAATCAATGTATAAAAATTTAATAATATATAACTCATATTTCATGTAACAATTTGGTAGCAAGTTGATTTATTTTGTCCACATCAATTGAGTATCAATTTGACATGATTTCCTAACAATCCTCATGATAGAAAAATAACACCATTAAATAATTCTCATGATAAAAAATAGCACCATTATTTTATAATAAAATTATTCATTACCTCAAATCCTGGGATATTATAATGGTAGAGTTCACTACCTTAGATGGAGTGTAAGTCTAAATTATGTGATACTATATAGATTTTAATTTAGTTGCTATCGAATGTTAAGTCTAACCCTTTAATTAGCTTAATTTCCATGATGAATATGTATTAATAAGTAAGTTTTAATGATAACCAAATATGTGAGTGAAAAATTATGGTACTGACAAGTTATTTTTCTAACCACTACATAAATAAATAAATGAAACTAGTAAATTATTCTAAGGAAGTAACTTTAGTGTAATGAACAACACAAAAAAATTAATATCAAGTTAAAATGCATCACAAATAAGAATTTAGAGGAAGAAAAGGAAGTAAATGCTAAAAAAATAATGAATTTGAACTTTTAAAAAAAGAGATTTTAAAAGCATAAGGATAACTCTAAAATTGAGTTAAACAAGTTTGGAAGTATTAAAAGACATTAAAAGATTTGAAGGATAAGTCTGAAGTGTGAAAACAAGTCCGAAAGCTTCAGAAAACAAGTTCAAAGGAAGGATTTTATGCTTTAGAGGTTTGATGGACCAATCAAAACTTAGTTCAGAGCAAGGAAGTCTTTCAGAAGATGCTTCAGAAGGAAGACATAAGCTTCAAAGGTCTAAAGAAATAGTTGTTGGAATAGTCAATTGTCAGAAGAAGCTTCAGAGTTTGAAAGACAACCTTATGAGGTCTAAACTACTTTGCTAGAATGCAATTCCTCTACACTTGGCATTTAAAGGTCTGAAGTTAAACTTCAAATGTTTGGAAGTATGCTCATTGGATAGATTGCATTGAGTGTTAAAAATGAAATCTAAATTGGTCAAAAAATTTCAAAAAATGATAATAAACGACTAAATGAATTTCCAAGAGTGTAAATAGATGATTCAAATCTCCGGAAGAGTTTGGTTGAGTGAATTAAAGAGTATTTACAAAGCATTAGAAGTTTTTCTTCCACATTTTTAACTCCCTTTGGGCAAAACTCTGAAACAACAATCAAAGTTCAATCTACATCGAATCTCAAGTAGTTTGAAATCTCTATTCTTAATTATTCCATCATTTATTGCTTTGAATTATTCATGTACACAAATTGCCTAAGTAAGAGGCATTAAATTTGTACAAATTTCAATATTATTTTCTATTTTTATAAGCAAGGAGCTTGCTGTTTTTATGTACTGAGTTTATCAACAAAGAAAGACTTGTTGTAAGTGTAAGAGTCTGTTGATGAGCTCTAAAACATCAACTTGTATTTACTTCAAATATGTGTTACTGGAAACTAAGTGCAGTAAGTGAAACTAACTCAAAGAAGTGGAGTAGAAAACCTACTTAGGCCGAACAACTATAAAATTAGTTTTTTGTTGTGCAATTTGAATCCTTTATCATCCGTTTGCACAAAGATCTTTTTTGGCCAAAAATTTTTGAAAAGTTCAATTCACCCATCCCTCTTAAACTAACTTAAGGGCAATTGTTATTATACTTCACTTATTATCTTTAAAAATCAAGTTATATAACCAGTGAAGTGATCCCATAATGACCAATTTGTTCCACAACATCGCTGCTGAGGAATAATCTATAACCAGACCCCCATTTTTTGATGGAACCAATTATGGGTACTAGAAAATGCTCATGCAAAATTTTCTAATAGTCACAGATTACCACTTGTGGCTTACAATAAGGAATAGCAAGATTGTTCTTAATACTAAGGACAAGTACACTCTAGAAGATATATAAGTAATAGAACATGATTCTAAGGTAAAACATTACCTCTATTATGCTTTGTCCCCATCAGAATTTAAAAAGATATCATCATGTGACTTTGCAAAGAAAATATGAGATCAATTGCAAGTAGCACATGAAGGAACCAACCAGGTCAAGGAGACAGAAATAAATATTCTTGTATAGGATTTCGAGTCCTTTACCATTAAGGATTTAGAAACTATATCTAACATGTTTTGCAGGTTAGATCACAAATGGTCTAAAGAGCCTTGGAGAGAAATATGATGAGCCCAAACTTATCAGAAAGATATTAACGTCTCTACCCAAGCATTGGATGTCTAAAGTAACAGCAATTCAGGAAGCTAAGGACCTGAAAAGATGACAGTAAAAAATCTCATGAGATCTCTACTGACCCATGAAGTGTTGATGAGACAGAAGGTTCTAGAGGAACTAAAAGGCAAGAGAAAATTGTCTTAAGAGCTTAATTAGAAGATGATGACTCTTAAGGACAGGCATCTATAAGTGTTGAAGAGGATGAAGATATAGCAATGATAACAAGAAGATTTAGAAGAATGCTAAAGAAGAAGTCTGGAGGCAACTCCAGCAAATTTAAGCATAAGGACAAAAAGAAGCAAACTCCCATTCGCCATAATTGCAACAAGCCAAGGCATATGAGATTTGATTACCTTGTGCCAGAAAAAAAGCAAGGAGATCAGTAGAAAAAGAAATACAACTCTTACTTTGATAAGAATAATAACAACAACAACAATAACAATAATAGCAATAAGAACAAAAGCAACAAGTGATTAGAAAAGGAAAAGAAAGCTATGACTACATGGGAGATATTAGAAAAATGATGCAAGAAAGTCTAATTGATTCTGAAGAAGATCATGAAGCATAGATCAACACACTCACTTCAAAAGAAAGAAATTAGGAAGAGTCTTATACAAGAATTAGCTTCCTGACTATCCATGAAGATGAGGAAAATTTTGAACCTGAAAATCCATAACTTGAAGAGTTTTAGAAAAACTATATTTTGAATTTAAGGCTTTGAAGGCCAAACATAAACAGAACAAAGCAAATGCAACACAGGAGCCAAATGATAGATTAGTGGCAACTAAGAACAAATGGGAACCAAATGTTTTTGCCGCTAACACATCTAGACCCATTCCCAAATGGGTACCAACAATTAAAGCTTAACCTTGCCTATGCAAGTGTGCTTGAGAGTCATAAGAAGCAGCACGTGGTACATTGGTAGTGGTTGCTCAAGGTACATGACATGGGAGAGTGTTAGTCCCCTCGATTAGAAAAAAACCTTAGAGGGAAGAGGTGAATTAGGTTGTTAAAAATTTCTTCTTGAAACCCTTGAAGGTTTAAAGTCCCCTTTAGCAATTTAATGAAAATAATAAATAAATAGACAAAGATTTTTATAATGGGTTGAGTTAATTAATCTAGTCCACTCTTCCAAGAACTCTTCTCTAGTGACTTGGTCCCACTATCTTATTGTAGCAGAAATACAACTAGTGTACTTAGCACTCTTTTAGATTCTAGTTCTAGGGGGCGTGACAACTAGTGCTTCTACACTCTTCTAGATTCCAGCTCTAGGGGGAACTCTTTTAGGTTCCAACTCTAGGGGGCATAAATACAATGTAGCTACTGGCTATGAGAAACATTGAAATAGACCCATAAAGGTCTTCTTGAGTTTGGTCTCTAATACCAGCTTAAGGCAATCATAGAAATAAGAACAAAAAGAATAAATATACTTTACAGAGTATTTCACTAAAAGCATAATGGAAGGTCGGTCAGCTTGAATGCAGAATTAATTATTTTTCCCGAAAGCTATTCAGAGCCTTAATGAATGTAATAGAAGATTGTAATATGAAGGCTTTGAGTTGCTCTTTTTTTAAGTTAAAGAATGAAGGTTGGAGCTCAGTAAAATACAATAATTCTTATTCTCATTTGAGCTTAACTTCTCTTATATCAGCTTTGAATTCCAACCATTGGAGGTAGGTGAGCTTCATTAAATGTTGAAGAATGTTTGAAATTTTTCTCATTGAAATTTGTTGTCTTCTGGTTCGATTTTACAACTGTGAAAGCTTATTGCACCATCTTTGCCAGAAATGGAAGATGGACAATTCGCATTGTTTGAAGCAAAATTTTTAGTGCATCTGGAATGGCTTTAGATTATCTAAAATTGAGTCAAGGTCATTACTTCGTACACAGTTGCTACTTTGTAATGTCTAAAGTTAAGATTTTGGAATATCTCAAGTGACAGATAGTGTTGGATGACTTGACGTGGTGCTCCTTCCGAAATGATTGACAATGTTTGAAGTTAGTTAATCATAATGTCTGAACTGATGTGTTTGCTTCCAAACTTCAGCACTTTTGATGTAAATGTTTTTATAACATCTGAAGTTTGCCTCTATCATTGCTTCACACCATTCAAAGCATATCTTCAGACTGTCTAATATTTTGGATGAAGCTTTCTTGAATTGGTGCCTTGGAATGATGCTTCAACATGTCTGAAATAAAATTTCAAATAGTGTGAAGCCATGAGAATCACTTGGTTGCCTGATCCGGAACTTCAACATGTTAGGAAAGCTTTCATAACATTTTGAGTTCTTGATTTAATCAATTTTTTGATGCTTCTAAAATGGTCTTTAGCACATCTAAAAAGATCTTCATAATGTCAAAAATTGCATTAATCTCTTGGCATTTGGTTTTCATGTTTTAGCATGACTGAAGATGGCATAATCATGTATGGAGCATATCTGAAATGTTTTGGGATGATGAGTGATTTTGAACCTATTTCAGCATTTTAGATCTTAACAGACTTTCATTAGTAATAAACTTAATCAGGTTTTATTTGTCATCAAAACTATGCACTTATACTAACAATCTCCCCCTTTTTGATAATGATAAAACTTCATTAAATTATTGCAATTTGTAAGTATGCTAGTGAAGTCACTCCTTGACTTACTGCATTAAACATAAATTCTTTCTCCCCCTTATATCCCCTTTAATTTAAAATTTCTCTCCCTTATCTCCCCCTTAATTCAAACTTTCTCTCCCCCATTTGTCATAATAAAAAAGGCATAGAGGGAAAAGAACATGGGAAATGTGTTGAAACAAACTTCCTTTAGTTGGATTAGCCAATCAAGTATTGATGATGAGCAAAAAGCATATGAGTGAATGCTTAAGCTACTGACTGTTATTTCCAAGTGTGCAGTAATGTATAACAAATTAGCAAAATAACTTAGTAAAGTGGACAGTACATACAAGACAATATCAAAAAACAAGATCCACAAGTTTATACAGAAGAAAATGTAAATACTCAAAGAACATGGTAGGCATCATAAACGAGTTTCTAAAGAAAAAGAATGAAACTGAAACTTTGAAGATTAGTATATGAAAGATCTTTATAAAAAGTCTCAAATCACTGCCAAAGCAAATCAAACAGATGTCTAACTAAGATCTAGACCCAAGTAAGTTTGGACATAATAGAACCAATTTGGACACCGCAAAACTAAGATTTAGACACTAAAGAAGCAAATTCTTTACACTGTAGAAGCAAATCCAGAGATGGAAGCAAGCTTTTACACATTGAGAGCAATCTAGACACAGTAGCTAGTTCAAACTCAGAACCAAGTTCGGACTCGGGTAAATCTAGAAGCTAAGACATCAAGAATCCAAGTCAAAAACTCCAAGAACCAAGATTTGGACTTAGTCGTTGCTAGAGTTAGTTAGTTTAAAATGTAACTCCAGACTTTGCCAACTCATCTTTGGATTAAGCCAAAGTTTATTCATGAAGTCAAGAGCAATTCGTGCCAGTTCAAAGTCCAAATTTAACTCTAGACTCAGCGATACACATTCAAACTTAGCATTTCACTTCCAGACACAACTATAAGAAGTATGTTGCAAAGTCAGTCCAAAATCTTAATGCTAGACATAACTATTTGCTATGGACATGCATTCGAACCTATGAGAATATCTTAATGGGTAGAAAATCCTATCAATTCACTCGCATTTAATGAAGGTTGTCTTCTCTAATGAAAAGATTTTAAATCTTAGTATAAAAGGAGTAAAGAAAGAACATTCCAAGTAGCTAAAAGAGTTAGAAATTTTCTGAAAGGAAAAATGGAGCATTTACTCAGATATTAAGTTTTTTTCCAACTCCACTATGCAAAAGGCCATTCAAAGCTTATTCTATGCAGCAACTTAAGGTAGTATAAAATTCTTTATACTTATTGCACTACATTAACTTCTGCTGCATGCATTTTTCTTTGTACAACTTTATTGTTTAGGATAGCAACCAAGGGCTTACTGGTTCTATATAAGATTGTTGGTCAGCTTTGGAAATGAACATGTGAAAATTTTATTGGTGAGCCTTAGAAACCAGCATGTATAAGTTTGTTGCTGAGCTTGGAAACCAATAAATTTGTTAGTGAGCTTGTAAAACCAATAGGCGTTTAGTGGAACCTGAGTGCGGCAAGTGAGAGTGACTCAAAAAGAGGAGTAGGTACTGTATTATGGACCGAACCTATATAAAAATACCTATGTAATTGTGCAGCATGATTTATTTCTTATTTATTTCAGCACTTAATTTTTAATTTGGCCAAAAATTTTCAAAAACTCAATTCACCCCCCTCTTAAGCTACCTTAGAATGAGACCAACAATTGGTATCAGAGCAGGCTTCAACAATTACTTTTTGATTGCCAAATATTTTAACTGCTTGAAGCGATCCCTATGGCTAACATAATCCACAACACCATGGTTGAAGGACAGTCAACCACCAGATCCCCATTTTTTTATGGCACCAATTATGGGTACTAGAAAATGCATATGCAAAACTTTTTGATATCCACTAACTACAAGTTGTGAAAAATCATTAAGGATGATAAAATTGTCACAAATACAAAAGATAATTACATGGATGAACACATTGTATTAGTAAACAGAGATGTCAAAGCTAAGAATAACCTCTACTGTGCATTGTTATCTTATGAGTTTGAGGAGATTTTTGTGTGTGACTTAGCAAAGAAGATTTGGGACAGGCTAAAAGTCACACATGAAGGTACTAATTAGGTCAAAGAGACCACAATAAATATACTTGTATAGGAATTTGAAGCCTTCCACATGTAGGACAATGTGACAATATCAGATATGTTTGGAAGATTTTAAAAGATCACCAATGGGTTGAAAGGGCTTGGAGAAAAATATGAAGAACACAAAATGGTGAAGAAAATTTTGAGATCGTTGCCAAGAATGTGGATGATAAGGTTCACAGCAATTCAAGAAGCTAGAGACTTGGATAAAATGAAAGTGGAAGAACTAATGGGTTTGCTTATGAACCATGAAGTTCTTATGAAATAGAAAGCTCTAGAAGAGCCAAAAGGAAAGAGACACATTGCTCTGAGAGTTGAATCATACAATGATTCACAAAGTGAAGCTTCAACAAGTGGAACTAAAAATGATAATAACATGATAATGCTAAGGAAAAAATTCAGAACCATGTTCAAAAGAATAGCTGGAAGTAATTCCAAAAATTCTAGAAACAAAGGTAGAACAAAGGGTATCATCATTTGCTACAACTGTGGCAAGCTAGGCCACATGAGTTACAACTGCCAAGAACCTGAAAAGAAGCAAGGGAAGTAATAGAATAAGAAGTATAACTCATATCCTGAAAAGAAAAATAAGAAGAAGAAGAAGTTTAAGAAAAAGAAAGCACTTGTTACTTAGGATGTTCTAGAAAGTATGCTACACAAAAGTGCAAGTGATAGTGAGGAAGATCATGAAGCACAATTCAGCAAATTGCCCAACAAAAGGAGATCAAGAAGATTATCACACCGGAATCAGCTTCATGGTAATTCATGATGATAAAGTTACTTCTAAACTTGAATCTCAAAATTTCTTTGATGAATTAGAAAGTTTATATTTTGATTTCAAGACTTTAAAAGCCAAGTATAAGGAGACAAAAAAGGAGTTGTTTAAAATGACCAATGAATGCTCCAAATTGAAAGATAAAAATAATATGCTCAACAGTAGATTATATATCATTAGTGAACTTGAGCTGGTTAAGGCAGAGAATAATGCCCTTGACAGACCTTAACCTCCATCTTGTTTAGAATGAAACCAAAGAGTAAAGGTGGTAAGCAATATAAGAAACAAAGTTATAATTCTAGAAGAAAACAAAGAACCAAATAGAACATGGTTTAGATTCCTAAAATAGTTACAACCATAGTAAATGCTATTCAATCTCCTAATGTTAGAGTAGTGGCATCCAAGAAGAAATGGGTACCAAAATTTGCTACCACTAACCCCCTTGGACCCATTCTCAAATGCGTAGCAAAGATTAAAGCCTGACCTTATCATTGCAGGTGTGTTTGAGAGCCATAAGAAGTTGCATATGGTACATTGCTAGTGGTTGCTCAAAACACATGACAGGGGTGAAGGAGCTGTTCATAGAGCTAAAAGAGAAACATAGGGGAGAAGTAACCTTTAGAGATAATGGGATAGGTAGAGTGGTTGGGATTGGTAAGGTCGGCTAACCAAAATCTACTGTTATATCATACATGCTTTTAGTTGAGGGATTAAAACATAATCTTTTGAGTATTAGTTAGTTTTGTGATAGTGGTTACAAGGTTATGTTTGAATCTCATATAATAGTTTTTTGATAGTGGTTATAAGGTTATGTTTGAATCTCATATATGTTTAGTCCTAGATCAGCATAGCTCAATGTTGTCTTAGGCAAGAGACATGAAAATGTATATATTGTAGACTTGTTTGATATCCTACCTAAGTGTCTTGTTAGTCATAATAAGTCCCTACTGTGTAAAGAGGGCAACACTTGTTTGCTTCCTTGAAAACTATGAAACTAAACTATTTCCTAGAAACTGACATGCTCCACTAGTGCTCCTCCTGTCAACTTTGTATCCTTCAAAGTCAATATTTGAATATCCTATCAATTCAAAACCAGTTCCTTTTGGATAACAGAGCCCAAGACTTGATGTATCAACTAGATACTTAAAAATTTATTTAATGGCAGTTAGGTGTCCCTTTCTTGAACTAGACTAAAATCTAGCACATAAACATACACTAAACAGAATATCAGGCCTAGATGTAGTCAAGTAAAGAAGTGAACTAATCATACTACTATATAATTTTTGATCTATAAGTTTACCCTTCTCATCCTTATCCAGTCTTTTTGAGATGCTCATTGGAATGCTTACTGCCTTTACTTCTTCCATCTTGAATTTCTTGAGCATGTTCTTTGTACCCTTAGATTAAGAAATGTAATTTCCATCATCTTTTTGGTTAATTTACAATCCAAGGAAGTAATTTTGCACACTCATCATGCTCATTTCAAATTTGGCCTGCATTATTCTTGAAAATTCTTAATATATAGTTTCATTAGTAACACCAAATATAATTTCATCTACATAAACTTGAACTATCAAGATATCTATGTCAACATTTTTTATGAACAACGTAGTATCAACTTTTCTCTCTTGAAATGATGATCACTCAAAAATTTGCTCAATCCTTCATAGCAAGCTCTTCGAGCTTTCCTTAGTCCATGGAGTGCTTTGGTGAGTTTGTATACATGGTCAGGTTGAACATCACATTGAAAACCAAGAGGTTGCTCTACATATACTTCCTCATTTAGATACCCATTTAGTAATGCACTCTTTATGTCCATTTGAAATAGTCAAAATTCTTATGGGATGCAAAAGTAACATCCTAATTGTTGAACATACTATCTAGCTTGATTTTGATGATGAACATTCTTAACCATGTATGTTTTGATGATGAGCAAAGACATGAGTGAAAAGTAAAGGTACTAACAATTTATCCTCAAGCATATTGTAGAAATATTATCCCATAATTAACTTGGGAATAATTCTCATGATGATCAAAGGAAGAAACTAAGTTAATTCTCATGAAAAATAAGTATATAAATTTCATATATACTTAAAACAAGAAAATAGAAATCTTAAAGTCTTCGAAGCATGCTTCGGAGCCAACAGGAATGTCTTCAGAGATATCAAGAAGTGCTTCAGAGTTAATTGGAAAGCTTCGGAGTTAATTCAAAAAATTTGGAGTCAACAGGAAAGCTTTGGAATCATCACAGTATGTTTTGGAGTCATCATGGAAGTTTTGGAGTCATCATCAAAGTTTCAGAGTTGTCATAGTACACTTCAGAATCAACAAGACATACTTTGGAGTTAATTAAGCAAGCTTCGGATTTATAAAGATACACTTTGGAGTTAATCAGACGCATTTTGGTGTAAAATAGATATACTTCAGAATTATGGAGTTACACTATAGAATCAATCAGACCTGCTTCAGAGATATCAAAATATGCTTCGAAGTCAGCTAGCAATCTTCAAAGTCATCAAACAAACTTTGAAGTCAGCAACCTTACTTTGGAGTCAGCAAGCAAACTTTGGAGTTGTTGAACATTGCTTCAAAGTCACCTTTTTCTAAAGTATCAAAAGTTTGAAAAATCTGAACTCTTCTCTGCAAAGATCTATCACAATCAAGAAGGTTTACTATCATTTCAGAGAATCAATCAAAGTATCCAAAATCATTCAAAGGATATAGTTGTTCACTCATCAGTTATCGAAGAAGCTACTTTGGAGCATTGGATACTCATGTGAACATTAAGAAAAGTCAATCAGAAAGTTACAAACCAATACCAGATTGCTGCAAAGTTAGATGTCAAATAAAATGTAATGTGAAGAAAAAAATTTTTGAACATTTGAAAGTCTGCCATAATCAACAATGGAAAAATCTCTCTCATCCTATAAAAGAGGGATTCATATGTAAAAGAAAATAGAGAGAACTTATTGAATATACGAAAATACACATAAGCTAAAGTTTTGAGCATTCAAAATCTTCCTTCAAAGTTCAACTCTAATGGCTACAACTTTGTCAGAGCTCTCAAAGTATAAATCTCTTCTCAATCAAGAAGTTTGAATCTTTTACTTATATTTCTTATTCATTTACTTAAAGTTCTAAACTTATGTACAAATTTTCCTAAGTAAGAGGCATTAATCTATACACTTATTTTTAGTGTTTGCTAACACAAGCAGAGTACTTGGAGTTTATGTATTAATATAAGCAAGTAGGGAACTTGCTAAAAGGATACAAGTTCGTTAGTGAGCTTTGAAAACCAACAAGTTTTAAAAGCTTCTGGTTAGCTTGGAAAACCAATAAGTTGGTTGGTAAGCTTGAGAGGAAACCAACATGCATTTGATCAGGTTGATCAAGCTATTAGTGGAACTTGAGATCAGTAGAGGAAATTGACTCAGATAAGTGGAGTAGGAATCCAGGAAGGGCCGAACCACTATAAAGATCTCGTGCTGTGTATGGTGAATTTGTTTTATTTATTCATTCAGCACTTTAATCATTTGATTCGACTAAAAGTTTTTAAATGCTCAATTCACCCTCCTCTTGAGCTACCATTTTGTAAGGACCAAGAATTGGTATCAGAGTAGGCTTCACTAATTAAAGTTTGATTACCAATATATTAACTTGTGAAGAGATTCAAATGGCTAGTATGTTCCATAATACATCTTCTAAAGGATAATTCACTTTCGGACCTCCTTTATTTGATGGAACCAATTATGTGTTGACTACCATAGATTACTAGTTATGGCTTGTAGTGACAAATGGAAAGAATGTAACTAACACTGAAGAAAAATACACTCAAGAAGATATATAAGCAGTAGAACATGATGCTAAGGCAAAGAACTACCGCTACTATGCACTGACTTCTTCCAAGTTTGAAGAGATTTCTACATGTCATTCAAGGAAATCTAGCACAAACTTAAGGTAGCAAAGACATGGAATCAGAAAACATTTTTGAAATGTTTGGAAGATTTTAGAAAATCACCAACAACTTAAAGAACTTAGGAGAAAAACACAAAGAGTCCAAGCTAGTAAAGAAAATCTCAAGATCTCTACCTAGACACTAGATGCCCAAAGTGACTGCTATACAGGAAGCAAGAGAACTAACAAAGGTGATAGTAGAAGTACTCATGGGATCACTCATGACCCATGAAGTCCTAATGAAAAAAAACTCTAGATGAAGTCAAATGCAAGAAAACAATAGCTTTACAAGCAGAATTAGAAAATAAACAATCTTTAGAAGAAGCCTCAACCAGTGAAGATGATGAGGATATGACAATGATAACCAGAAGATTCAAAAATATGCTCAAGAAGAAAAGATTTGGAAATAATTCCAACGACTTCAAAAGTAAAGACAAGAAAAAGGAAGATCCAATCTATTAAAATTGTAGCAAGCCTGGGCATATGAAATTTGACTGCCCAAAACCAGATAAAAAGCAAGGAGACAATAAGAAAAGGTATAACTCTTACTTTAACAAAAAAAATATTCCTAATAGCAGGAAATTTGGAAAGAAGAACAAAGCTATGGCTGGATGAAAAATGTTAAAAAACATGATGCAAAAAAGCTCGAGTGAAGAAGAAGAAGAAAATGAAGCTCAATTCAGCTCACTTATCTCCAAAGAAAAAGATCAGGAAGAGCATCATACAGAAATAAGCTTTATAACCATCCACAATGATGAGGTAAATTCAAAACCTAAATTTTTTTATATTGAAGAATTATTAGATGAACTGTATTTAGATTTTAAAACATTAAAAGCCAAGCATAAAAAAAACTAAAAGAGAACTTGAAAGAACTATTAATGAATACTCCAAATTAAGATAAGAAAATACATTGCTCAAAACTGATCAAAATAAAAATATAGAACTTGAACAAATCAAAGTAGAAAATCATGCTCTAAGAAGGACATTAACTACTACCTTATTTAAAATTAAAACAAAGAAAGAAATAGGAAACCAAAGAAAGAAAAATTACAAAAGAAAACTAGAATCCAAATAGAATATGATTTGGATTCCTAAAATATTTGCTAAAGTTGTAAATGCAATGATATATCCAGAAAACAGATTAGTAGCATCTAAAAAGCAATGGGTGCTAAAATATTTTGCTACTAACCCACTTGGACCCATTCCTAAATGGGTACCAAAACTTATAGCTTAATTTTATTACTGTAGGTGTGTTTGAGAGCCATAGAGAATAGCAAGTGGTACATTGATAGTGGTTGCTGAACACACATGACAAGATAAAGGGAGCTGTTTATAGAACTAAAAGCTAAACAGTTACCTTTAGGGATAATGAAAAACATAGAGTGGTTGGAAATAGTAAAATTGGCCAACCTCTCTCTATTACGATTTCAAATTGTTTACTAGTAGAAGGGTTAAAATATAATCTTTTAAGTGTAAGTCAATTTTGTAATAATGTTTACAAAGTTGTGTTTGAATCTCATACTTGTTCAATATTAGATAGTTCAAATTCAGTTGTAGTACTTGAAAAAAGACATGAAAATGTATATTTGGTGGATTTAAATGATATCAAAGTCAAATTTCTTGTTGTAAATAACAATGAACCCATGTTATGGCATAAAAGACTAGGACATGCTAACAAAAATATGATTGAAAGATTATATAATAAAGATCTAGTTATTGACTTACCGAAACTCAAATTTGACAATAAGTTGTGTGATGCTTGCATGAAAGGCAAGCAAGTGAAAGAATCATTCAAGATAAAAAAGAAGTATACACAACCAAACCCCTTCAGTTGCTACATATGGATTTAGTTGAACCAACCAGAATAAGAAGCTTTTGAGGGAAACATTACGCATATGTCATTGTAGATAACTTTAGTAGATTCACCTAGGTAATGTTTCTAACATCCAAAGATGAAGCTTTTTTGTTCTTTGAGGTATTTTCCAATTGTGTACAAAATGAATAAAGCTCTCCTATAGTTGCCATAAGGAGTGATCATGGTGGAGAGTTTGAAAATCATAGATTCACTAATTTCTGTGAAAACAATAGAATTCTTCAAACTTTCTTTGCACCAAGAACACCCAAACAAAATGGAGTAGCTAAAAGGGAAACCATATCCTTACAAGGGATGGCAAGGACAATGTTGAGTGAATACAGCCACCCACAATATTTTTGAGCTAAAGCAATGAACACGATATGTTATATTATTAACAGAATCTTTGCTAAATCTATACTCAACAAAACTCCATTTGAATTATATTATGGGAAGAAACCAAATATTTCATATTTTCATACTTTTGGTTATAAATGCTTTATTCTTAACAATGACAAAGAAAATCATGGTAAATTTGAAAATAAATCCGATGAAGGCATTTTCCTTGGTTACTCCATTGTTAGTAAGGCATTTAGAGTCTACAACTTAAAAAATAAGACTGCAGAGGAATCTATTCATGTAAAGTTTGATTAAAATACTAATTCCTCTAGGAGGATAAGTGATTTTGATGATGAGATAGGAGAACTAACAACTTCAATTGAGAAAATGAAGATACAAGACAAAGAACCAAAAATTCCCAATCAGAAACACAAATAGATGAAGAAGAATGAATGATGGACCATCCATCAGTGAGGTAAACAATGAAGGTAACAATACATTTTTAAAGATTGGAGATTCATGCATAATCATCCCGAAAGTCAGATAATTGGTGATGTATATGATAAAGTCAGAACTAGATCTTCTTATCACCAAATATGCAACAATTTTTCTTTTATTTCTCAATTAGAACCAACTTGCATAAAACAGACTTTAGAAGATGAAAACTAGATTTCAGCTATGTAAGAAGAATTAGACCAATCTAAAAGAAATAATGTATGGACTATTATTCCAAGACCAAATCATCAAACTGCTATAGGAACTAAATAGGTCTTTAGGAACAAATTAGATGAATCTTGAATTGTAGTAAGAAATAAAGCAAGATTAGTAGCAAAAGAGTATTGTCAGGAGGAAGGTATTGATTTTGAAGAATCATATGCTCCTGTTGCAAGAATTGAAGCCATTAGAATGCTACTTGCATTTGCATCCTATATAAACTTCAAGTTATATTAGATGGATGTAAAGAGTGCATTCTTAAATGGATTTATTAATGAAGAAGTTTATATAGAACAACCACCTGGGTTTGAAGATCCCCAAAACTAAATCATGTGTCCAAACTAAAGAAAGCCCTCTATGGTTTAAAACAAGCTCGTAGAGCCTGGTATGAAAGGTTAAGCAAATTTCTCATTAAGAAAGGTTTTTCAAGAGGCAAAGTTAATACTAATCTCTTCATTAAATATGAAACAAAAAATATTTTTATAGTTCAAGTTTATGTTGATGATATAGTATTTGGTACAACTAATGAAAATCTTTGCAAAGAATTTTCCAAGACAATGCAAGGAGAACTTGAAATGAGCTTGATGGGTGAACTCAACTTCTTCTAGGGACTATAAATTAAGCAGATAAAAGAAGAAATTTTCATTCACCAAGCCAAATGCAAAAAAGAACAACTAAAGAAGTTCAAAATTGAAGATGGAAAAAGGTATGGAATGCTAATGAGTACATCAATAAAGATGGACAAAGATGAAAAAGTTATATCTATTTGCCAAAACTTTATAGAAGTATAATAAGATCTCTGCTATTTTTAATTGCTAGTAGGCCTGACCTAATGTTTAGTGTATGCATGTGTATTAGATTTCAATTAGATCCAAAAGAGTCATATCTTATTGCTATAAAAAGAATATTTAGATATCTTTTAGATACACCCAATCTTGGATTATGGTATCCAAAAGGTTTAGACTTTAATTTAATAGATTACTTAGATGCAAATTTTGGTAGATATAAAGTAGATAAAAAGAGTACCTTAGGATCTTGCCAATTTCTAGGAAGCATAATTCTTTCATAGTTTTCTAAGAAACAAACATCAATAGCATTATCAACTACTAAGACTGAATATACAGAAGCAAGCAATTGTTGTGCACAAATCCTATAGATGAAAAAGTAATTAAATGATTTTGGCCTTAACCTTATTGATATAACTATTAGATGTGACAAGACCAATGCTATAAATCTAACCAAGAACCCAGTTCTACATTCTAGAACTAAGCATATAGAAATCAGGCATCATTTTATTAGGGACTATGTTCAAAACCATGACATTTGCTTAGAATTTGTCCCGACAGAAAATCAGCTAGCAGATATTTTTACAAAACCACTTTTAGAAGAAAGATTTAACATGATAAGAAGAGAACTAGGCATTCTAGATCTAAATGCATAAAATGCTTAATTTATCAAATAGATTAGCCATTTTGTGTTCTCATTTGTGTAAAACATAAAATGAAATACATTGTAACCTTTCATTTTCCAAGAAATGTATAAATGCATATTTAATTATCTATCTTGGCAATAATTCCTAAATGAACATGTATTAATAGGTAAAAAGAATAATTAATATGTAAAACTTAAAATTCAAAAGTTAAAAAAAAGGCCCATTTTATAAAATTTCAGAATTAAGTCAAATTCTATACTTCATACCTCTGAAGTTCACTTCAAAGCCTTCAAAGGACCAAACAAAAGCCTTCGAAGTAATACATTGGAGCATCCAAAAATCCCAAATTGAATCATTGCCTCTGAAGGACCTGTTTTGGAGCATCCGAAGCCAAAACACATTAGTGTTTCAGAGTAATTTTAAACTAAATAGTAAAATCCAAAAGTACTCAATCCATTTAAGTGCTTGAAACCTTTTCGAAAACCTAAACTCTTCTTCTCTGAACTCTCAATACCTCCCTTTTAGAGAAGATTCTTCATCTTCTTGCTCTTTTCGAATCAATATCTCAACTCTCTCCATCTCTCATCCTACCTTCTCCAACATCTCATCCAGAAACTCACATATCCATTCAAAACACTAGCTTTCTCTATCAAAATGGCAAGAACCAAAGGAGCAGAAAGCAAGAGAAAGGAAAGAGATGATTTTTCACAAAGAAGGGGCACCAAAATGGCCAGACAAGAAGTTGATACACTTGAGGTAATTTTTCTGAACAGTTCACTTGATTGCTCTAGATTTTCAGAAAGATATGAGGATATGAGAATAGTAAAAGGAAAAATCTTTAATTTTGAAGCCTTTGGTATGCAATTAGAAGTATCTGAATGGTTAAGATACCAAGGTTGGAATGAATATGTGAGTTGCAGAGATAGTCTATCTCCTAGACTTGTAAGGACACTTATTTATAATCTTAACACAAGGATAGAAAAATTATGGATTGGAGAAACAGAGATTGAACTATCCATAGAGAGTTTAAGAAATTGTTTCAATCTATTTGAAGAAGAAGAAGAGATAGTATAACCTTCTAGAGCAAAATTTTTCTCGAATTTAGCAGAAATAGAAATAGATGAGACAGAAAATTATCTTCATGCTAGTCATCTGACTGTGAATATTAAGCTAGCATATCTTATTGTTATGAATAATATTTATCCTAGAAGAGGTGCTACTGGTGATGTGTCTAAATAAATATGAGAATAATGTGGGCATTGAAGAATAGGAGAAAAATAAATTTAGCCAAATTAACACTAGATCACATTCACTTGATCAAGAGCACCACAAGATTTCCCCTACCTTATGAATGGCTTTGACAAAACTGATGAGGGAAACAGAAGTAAACTTTTCAAATGAAAATGAAGAATTTCTAAGAAATACAAACACATTGGATGAGAAGAATCTGAAAAAGGATGTGCTTTAAGCCAACAGCACAAGGTTGGATCACCGAAAAAACTTGAAGAGTAACTCGATTAAAGGGATCCAAACCTGACGAAAGAATAGAAAGGGGAGAATAGGGCACATAACCAAGGCAAGAGCTCTCCTCTCATGAAGACGAAGAAGGAACAGAAAGATAAGAATTCATGAGTCCACTAGTAGAAGCAAGAGAAGAATTCTTCAACAAAGAATATCAATCTGAAGCTGAGAGTATAGAAGAAGTTCCAAGAAAGGAACAAAGAACTGTCATAAAGGAAGTATTGAAAAAAACTTTGAGAGAAAATGTATTTGAAGAAACAACAGCAGCAGCTATGCCATCTCACACTCCCATCGGATCCCCATCACCTATTCAACCTACTCATTCTCGTCAACCATCAACCTCATCAAATCCCAATACACAACCAATCCCACAACACCTAGAAAATAGACTGACAATGATTGACACTATCTATCTACTCTAGCTATTTAGATGAATAGAATGGATCATAATCTTTTTAGTACCATGTCTTCTATGATCCTAAGGGCTAATAAGATTGACCAAAGACTTCATTTTCTATAATCTCTAGTAGAATCATTCAGAGGTCAAGCCTATTAGCATCATTTCTCTCCACCTCCAACTCACTTTCCATCACCTACACATCACTTCTCTCCAGTCAGAACCAACTCTCCCATCACAATAATGTCTTCTCCCTCACACTCACCTCCTCATTCATCATCATCTTCTGCAATTCCAAAGGTTGCTCAACACTAGAGTAAACCTGCTAAAATTGTCTCTCCATCTCCTCCAACTCAAGCCTCTCCTTCATTAGCTCCATCAGTTCCTAAAGTCTTTACAACCATGCCTCAGGATTACCTTTCCAATCCTCATCGAGCCATTGTTAAACATGGAAAGTATCCTATCACAGTACCAATTTTTAAGTAGTACTTTCTTTCCCCAGGAACATTTGATGAACTGGGCTTCAATAAAAAGGATCTTTATTTGTCAGGAGAACTCTTTCCTGATGAATTGATAAAGTTCCACCAGAATGGGACTCACTCTTAATTCATCCAGCATGGAGAAAAACTCCAACTCCTCCAAAATCTACTCCAAAATCAACTCTTGATAATCCTAACATTCTCATTCTTATTGTCAATCCAATCAGGATGACTTTTGTGAGTTTATGAATAAAACAAAAATCAATTTTGAAGTTGCTAGAATGTTTCACTCTCAAAACATCATTATGCCCCCTCAAGAACTACCATTTTCAGAACTTGAGGATACTAACATTTTGCAAAGGATTCAACTTCTTCCTAATCCTCTATTGACTCCTAAAGGTCATACAATTTACATTCCTAATAGAGAGTAAATTCTTCAAGAGTACTCTGAGAAAGTTCTTTAGATGCTTTCAGCATTCAAACCAATCAGAAAAGTGTTTCGATCTCCCTCAGATCCTAATCAATTCTTTATTCTCACTAAGGAAGAATACTCTTTCTACAATAATGCAAACCTATTGGCCATTGTTGACAATCTCCCTCTTTCATACCCTTAACTTTCAGATCCATCTATTCAAAATAGAATAAGACATATACAATCTCCACTAGTTACTTTTCAAAAACCAAAATTCTCACCACCACCTTCTACCAACCCAAACAAAAAATAAAACATAAACCATCCTCTTCAACACAGCCTTCATCCTCCAAACCTGAGAGGAAGCCAAGAATTTCACCTCCCAAGGAACACAAAAAGGCTTCTTTGAAAGAATAACCATGTACTATCAAGAGTAGATAGTCTGCATGAATACCAATACAAAAGTTATCTTAAAAGGGACTCCTGTAGCATTTCTATAATTGCTAGACCCAAAATTTTGGAAGTGCATTGACTTTATATATGTATCAAGCTATGGAACTATAGCTTATACACATGAACCTCTTATAGCAATTCCCAAGGATTCACTTTTTATCCCAAAAAGACCCAGATCATCTTCCAAAACACCCAAGCCCTCTATTACACCATCATCTTCTCAACCCAAACCCCCTCTTCCACCTTTCTTTCCCAAGACCTATAATAGAAAACCCAAACCACCCTAATTTTTTTCCCACTAATGTAATTTTTTCCTTTCTTTCTATAAAGAATTTTGACTTTGTGCATATGTTGTATCTCGAATTTTCATCAATGACAAAGTTCTACATGTATGCAATTTTGGTCATCATTAATCATAAATTTTATTATTTTTTTCTTTCCACCTTTTTGATTATGAGAAAAAAGGGGAGAAAATGTGAATGTATAAATGGAGAGAGAATGTATGTGTAAACTGAAATATAAGAAAATAGAATTTGCATCCATTCAGGGGGAGCTGCAATGTATTAATCAATAGAAATTTCATTGAAATATCTACAATTAAGTTGCTTTAAGTTTTGAAAGGTATATCACTCAAACATCTTTGATTCTTAGATTTTGATCTTAACTTTATAATTGTATTGTCATTTAGTAATTTTGCATTTTATCTTGTTTACAAATTAGCCTAATTAGAGGCATTTTATCTTGGTGCAGTAGGTAGTGAGACTTATTGTTTGTAAGAGTTTGTAGGTAAGCTCAAGAAAACTAACAGTATACAAGTTTGTTGGTGTACCAC
>JAYJMB010088585.1:0-12614 GCA_036873735.1 Pouteria campechiana | reverse complement strand
AAATAAAGATTAAACCCAGCTCATCTTAAGAGATAACATCAACTATAAAATAAATAAAAATAAAATATATAAAGACTATGCTTATTGATTGAAAATTATAATGATCAAATTAACTTTATATTACATCAAGAGGAAAAAATTGAATTACTAAATTTCCTTCCACTGGGCAAACACACCATAAATTTACACCATATAAATTTCTAATGGCAATTTTATTTTAATGGCAGAATTATGATTAATACACCTTAAAAGATGACTTTGCTCTTGGGTTTAGCACCTAAAACGCCAAGTGGCTCTAAAGTACAGCTTTTAAACTACACCCACGAACTACCATTTGTGCTTTTTGAAAAACCACGTTTGGGTATTTTCGGGAATTTCTTCACATATTCCCTGCCTTCCTCTCTCCCACTTATGTATAAATGTGACTCCATCCTGTCGTCTGGATGATAACATCCCCAGACCGATATAAAAGCCCAACACCTCCTCTTCTCCACCACAGCTCCAAAGAAAACTCCACCGCCTGCCGTGCAAAACGCGACCGGCAAATGGCGGTTTTCGTACGGACGAAGCGGGTCACCGGCCCGCTGGACGAACGCGTCAAGGCCTGCATCTGCGGCACCGACCACCGGACGAACGGCTACTCCAGCAGCAGCGGAAGCGAGCACGACGCCGACCTCTTCTCCGATCTCATCCACGGCTTCCTCGAAGACGACGCTGCTGCTGCCACCTCTTCTGGGGCTCATCACGGCTGCGACGGCGAGGACGGCTCCGATCAAGACGATCCCGAGCCCGATCATCAGCAGGCGGCGGCGACGATCAAGGAGCTTGTGAATCCGACGGCCGATCGGGATCTCTTCAGGATCGTGCTTGCCCAGCAGGTCGCCAGAGCGGTAGAGGCGTTCTCCGGCGCGTTGCAGGACAGATCCGTGCTCCGGCGGGCCGTTCTGGGGTTCCTGAGGGACGCCGGCTACAATGCCGGCGTCTGCAAGACTCGTTGGGAGAGCTGCGGCGGGCTGGCAGGCGGGAACTACGAGTTCGTCGACGTGGTGCGCCCCGCGGGCGACTCGTGGCAGCGATACGTAGTCGAGGTCAGCTTCCCCGGTGAGTTCGAGATCGCGAGGCCGACGGAGGCGTACCGGAAGCTCCTCCAGACGCTGCCGCGGATCTTCGTCGGGCGGCCGGAGGAACTCCGGCAGATCGCGCTGCTGCTGTCGGAGGCCGCGAAACGGTCGATGCGCAGCCGGGGGCTGCTCCTGCCGCCGTGGAGGAAGAGCCGTTACATGCAGGCCAAGTGGCTGGGTCCGTACAAAAGGACGTTAAGCGCGGCGAAGGCGAAGACGGCGGAATGCGAGCCCTTCGAAGTCAAGTGCCGGTCGGTGGGTTTCAACGCCGTCAGCGGGACGGCTGCTGCCGTTAGGGACGGAAAAGGTGGCCGCTTTCTCCTCTGCGGGAATTGATTTTTACACCCCCTTGGTTTTTTGCTTGTGAATACAGCCCCCTCCCCCCTTTTCTCTACATTTGGTAGTAGCGCAGTGCAGTCCTGCTGTTTATTTTTGGTGGAATGGAAATGCATGGAGGATTGAGTAGCAAGTTGTAGAATGGGGAAATCACTGACCAGTGCTTCTGCGAGAGATGGAGATTTCATTGCCCGCCAAAAATGTCGCACATGTGAAGCATCCTATGCGTGCAAATGTTCTGATCGCCTGTAGTCTGAAAATAGAGCCGATTACATGGACATTGGCACCCCATTTTGCTGATCAGTGCAATTTTGTAGATATGAAGATGTTACAGTGAAAAGCGAAAAACTTCACACTGTTGTTTCTCTTACACTTTCTAGCAATCCAATCTCATTGTCTGATATTCAGTGGATGATTTTTGGTGAAATTCAATCCAATCTCAGCCTTATATCTTCATGGGTGAAATTCAGTCCAATCTCCAGTCTTACATCTTCACTGGCAATGTAGCAGCTGCTAACTGATGTGATCATGGGGAGGGAGGAATTCAATCCTTCAGCAACAAGTCTGACATCAATCCTTCGGCACGCATCGCAGCATGAACGGATGTTACGCACGTGCGGGAGGGCGGACTAAGAAAAACAAAGGCTGCAATGCATCTGCTTGCCGCCGCCACAGGAGAAGTTGCGGGCGAGGACTAGGCGGCGGAGTGAAAACCACCCCCCCACCCCCCGGGCGGACCTGGGATCGGTGGACTTGCGGATAGGGATGAATTTCTTGCCGACGTGGCACCTTCTTCGGGCCCCACGGCCTGCCCCATTGGTTGAGCTGACGTGGCTGATTCTGCGAGCGGCAGGGTTGTGGTGGGCACTTTGAAATGTTTCCGGATAAGCTTTCTAGTTTCATGGGAAAAACTGAAAAAGCAAATTATTTTTTATTTTAATTTTATTTTATATCTTTGGACATGGTTACGAGAAGCTTCTGGTCTTTGCACACGTGCGGATTGGAATATAAGATTTTTGTTTATTTTCTTCTATTCCAACTTTAGGTGAAATATTATACCAACATTTGGCAACCTACTTCCTTTAATATGACATGACATCTTAATTTTTTATTATTTCTTATATTTTGAATTATTATCTGCATTATTTTGTATAAAAATTTATTTATTTTATTTTGAATTATTATTTCCTAAAGATCATGACATTTTCTTTCTTTTCTTTTACTTTTTCATATTTCTTTTCTCTCACACTTTTCTTCATTCAAACAATAGGAATTTAGAGAAGAGATGAAATAAAGATGAAAAAATATATAGAAATAAAAAAAAAGTAATGATGTAATATGATAAGAGATAATAATTAAAAATAAAATAAATAAAAATAACATAAGTAAACTTTTTATATCTAAACATAAAAAATTATGATTAAAAATTATAAAAAATGATGATAAAAAAATAAAATGATTAGGTAGTTAAGGAAAAATATTTTGCATGCGATTGGTTGCATTAAAATTTTTCATGTAATTTCACTGTTTAAATATATTGTGATATTTTTATTAAATTAAAACCAATCATATGATATGACTTACCTTTTTATAAGTAACTATAAGTGTAAAAATCTTTTTGATTAAACATTTAAATTGGACATGATTTCTCATAATTTTTAGAGGATCAACTAGAGTCACAACAGTAATTAAATCCAAATTAACCACATTATTTACTTTTATATATTTAACTATAAATATGAAAATAGCTTTGATTGAAAATTCAAATTGGACATGATTTTTTATAATTTTTAGACAATCAACTAAATTTATGACCTCAATTAAATTCAAGTGGGTCACAATATTAATTTTTTATCTCTAATATTCATTTATTATTATTATTATTTTAAAAAAATATCCTTTTTCTTTTCGGTTATTACCTTCTATTTAACCAACATGATTTATAATTCTAGTTGCATTCCCATTTTATAAAAATGAGAAAATTGATAAAAAATATTAAATATAAACTTCAACGGAATGAATGATTATAACTCATTTGGTCGAATTTTGACTGTTATACAAAAATATAAATATATATAATTAATATATTGAAATAAAATTATTAATAGAAGGAAAAAATAAAATAATTGAAGATAATCTAAAGATACAAATAATAGTTAATAAATAAAAATTACACTTCAATTGTTTATCATTAATGAAAATCACATTAATTATGCTAAACCAAATGCCGTGGCCAACAGCTCCATGCATGCTTTTCGTTATCTTACAATCTCTCATGTTGATTTCTTGGGCTGAACTCCTGCTCTTGTGCCGGGCTATTGTTTTCAGGCCAATCATTAATGCTGTCTGTCGCTGATTTATATGTTAAATTAGCATGTTACAAACTACCCATAACATGTCCAACTCATGAAATGAATCCATCAACAAAATTCAAATAGTTAGTCCATTGCAAATGAGTCAAATACTCGATTTTTGAGCAACTCCAATTTCATATAAAAAACATTAAATATATAACAAAATATAAGTAATAAGAAAATGCATTAAAACAAATAAATGTATGCTATATTTACTTCCTAAACCTTAATCATTTTAAATTTTATTTCTAATAAACTTATTACTTATAAACAAGTTTTAGAACATTTTATGGCATCTCACCACTTAAATAAGATAATTTAAAGGCTATAGTCGTCCAAAAGTACCTAAAAATGGGTAAAGAATTAAGAAATGATCAGGCTTGAAAACACGCGCGTAAAAAAATGTGAATAAAGGCTTTGGATTTGCTTAGAATTAACTTTGGACTGATAAAGTAGGTAAAAGTGTTGTTTTAAATGTGTCAAAATTTCTAATCCAATCCTAACCCTAACATTTTACTTAACTATAGTCTAAAAATATTTAAATTTTGATTACAAGACCACATGTAAACAATTATAGATAAATTATGACTGTTTTTCTATAGCTAAGTTATTGGCTAACACTTGTAAACAATTTGTAAATAGTTACCATTTATTGAATAGAATAACAATAAAAAAATAAATGATTAAAATATTAAGTAAAAGATATAAAAGCTTATATAAATTAGCCATTTTAGTTAAACTTTATATAAAGCATTGTTCAGATTAGATTTTTAGGTGTCTTATTAAGATCTAGTGGGCCTAGGCATATGAGTTAGGCCTAAGTGAGTCCAATATTGTAACAGCCTATTGGACCTAGGCATATGAGTTAGGCCTGAGTGAGTCCAATATTGTAAAAGCCTCTGCAATTACTGAATTTCATTGTTTTAATTGGATTATTCAGTTAGAGCTTTAGGGGTTATGATTAAAAAAGAAAAAAAAAGAAAAAAAGAAAAAAAGAGAGATCTTTCTATCATCATCTTAGTAGTATTGCTAGAGTGAGAGCAGGGAAAACCTTTTTCAATCCTTTGAATCCCAACCAGTAATTCAAATCCTGGGCTTGCTACGTTAAATCAGTCTAGTTGTCATCATTTCCGTACTTATGGGCCTAATTTCTGTTTAGCGGTCCAATACCGACATCTGTAAATTCCATGAAATCGAGTTTAAACTTCAGCTGGGCCCAACTTGACCCAACGTGTATTTCCAACAAGTGGTAATTAAACAATTATATTTAAATTTTTTACCATAAAAAAGCAACTGATATTAAATGAAACATATTTAGGAGACATTTCGTTAAAGTAATATGATTTATATATTTGATTATGTTACGTTTATATTCAGAGAGGATTTGTTTGTTTCACATTTCTTCAATGTAAAAATGCTTGGTTAAGAGGCTGTGAGGATGTGTTTCTAAAGTACAATCCATTTATCAATTTTGTGCCTTTTATTATTTAGATCAAAAAATTCATCCCAATTGGATACTTGAGCGAGTCATAAATAGAAAAACAAAAAATAATGTGTGGACATTCATCACCTAAAGAATTTTTTATTCCTTATTTTTGTCCTTTAAAAAAAGGTTTTTTGTCAATAATATATTAATAAAGTCTAAGTCATTTACTACACTTATGTAAACGACAATAAATACAAACTTATAAAATTGCCAAAAATCAATTTTTTTAAGACATTGCAACTCATATTTTCAATTGAGATGACTTTTATATTTTAACAAGATTAATAATAAAAAATATATTATTTAGTTTGAATTTAATCATCTTAATGTGATGTAAAAAGGTGTGCTTGGATATCATGTAATAGCCACATATAAATATATTATACATGCAAACAATAAATTGATGCTGATATTAACTTATTTTATTTATCTTTAACATTAGTATTTTTTAATTATTATCAATACTTATTATTATAATTTTTTTATCTAATTTATCTTTATAAATTTTATTTTATGGTTAATATCACCTTCCATGTAATTAACATTACTTATAATTGGGTATATGTATTTTAGAAAAGTAGAAAAAGTAACAAATATATTTTTTAAAGTAAAAGAAATAAATAATTATGCTTTATGGATAGAATTTTGCAGGTTTCAAACAACCTACACATAAAATTAATGTAACCAAATAAAAGATATTGAAATAAATAATCAATAAAATGAAAAATTAAACTTTCAAATGAAGTAATTCAAGATAATCAAAAAATAAAATTAATGGAAAAAAATTAAATTAAAATTATGGTCTATAACTGAAATTTAAATTGATTAGGAAGAATGAATTTATTAAAGTATATTACTATTAATAAAATATAAAAATGCTTTAGCCGGCCAAATCAAATGGGCTGGGCCGCGTATTCTAACTTCTCTCTCTCTATATATGCCCAATCTTCGCCCTCTGTTCTCCTTTCCAGTACTGGTTTCTAGGGTTTTAGGTGCTCGCGCCGCTCTTGTCCCTTTTGCTCTCTGCTAGGGTTTTTTGCGGATTTCATCGATGGCGGTCGCTGCGCTACCGGAAGTTAAGCTGTTTAATCGTTGGTCTTTCGACGATGTTGAGGTTTGTCATTCGTTTATCTTTTCGTTAGTTCATTGCTTCTGATCTGGCATCTGGTGGGTTTTAATGTCCCGGCTCTGTATTCGCTTCTAGTAATTCTGAAGAGAAATCTGTGATTTCTTCCCGTTGTTAGATGATTATCTTGCCTCATGAGTTGACAGGGAGTGACCATTTTCCTGGATACTGTGATCCCACGCGCCCCCCACCCCCTCTCCCTCTACTATTTCTCTGTGTCGATTGGATATTTGTTTGTTGTTGAAAAAGTTTGGAATTTTAAAAATCTGAATAAATCTGAATCTGATAGGCTTGAGAATCCAAAAGATTTTGGGTTTGCTCTACCCGTCGATCTCTGTGAGGCGGATCTAACTTGTGTAGTGAAAGGTATAATCCATTTGTTTTCTTGTGTTCTCTGTCCATCTATCTATATATCAGATGTTTGTTATTGGAAGTTTGAAATTTTGAGTATATTGGTGTGGAAAATGATGAATTCTTGGGTAGAAAAGTTGTTTATTTGGTCATCCTAGACTGTGCCTTGTTTCTACATCAATCTTTTTTTCATGGTGAGTTGTTGTTTGGTAGAAGAGTAAAGATCTTTCTTCCCCATGTTATCCATACCCACATATCCGTCCATTTATCCATCATCCTGTGGCGTTCGTATTGGACATTCTGAAATTTTTGTATAGTTTTTTGGGCAATGATGAATCCTTGAGGAAAGACATTGATTCAGCTTTTGGCTGATGTGATTTGTCTTTTAACTGCAAAGGATTTCTGAGCTGCTGCTGCAAAATCCCGTGTAGGGCTTATTGATGGCTTCGATTTTGGGGAATTCGGAAGCCCATATTGGTGTTGGCATGATGGATTTTGGGGGATTCAGAAAAGGCTTTACTCTTCAGTTTTTCTTTGTCATTTTTGAAATCTGAGGATTCAAAATCCTCTCCAACTGTTGGATTTGATGAGAGTAGAACTTGCCTTTTCTATACCTCCAGATGCATGTTTGAGTCATGGTCTATGTTTTATGCTGATTTGAATCACTGGGTCTAAGTTAATCTACCAGCATGGTTTATCTTAGAATCATGTACTTGAATCATTATGGAAAATACTATATGAAAGCCAGATGGTAACATTTTGACTGACTGGTTTTTCTGTGTCCTTTTAAGGATTTGAAATCTTCTCTTTTAGTTGAATTTGATGAGAGCAGGACCTGCCTTGACCTGCCTTTTCTATACCTCCAAGTTCATGTTTCAGATATGGTCTATGGATTATGCTGTTTTGAGTTACTGCTCTAAGTATATCTGTGAGTGTGGCTTATTGCAAGGATTTAGAATCATGCACTTGAATCTTTATGGAACGTTGACTTGTGTTTTTCTGGTGACTTTTGTAATCACATTTTGACTGACTTGTGTTTTACTGGTGGCTTTCCTGGTGCCACAGATTTGTTGTTATTGTAGTTTTTATTCCAGTTTGTTTCTCACAATCAAAGTTGGACTGCTATCTTTCTCAGTTGTGCATAAATGCATCTCCCATTTAGTAGCAGTCAATTTCTAAGTTCTCCAACAAATTCTTTGTTGACTCTCATGAAGAATAAATAAGAAAATGAAAAAAAAAAAAATCCAGGTCTCATAATTTTGTGACTAGATTGCCTTTGTTGTTAGACAGAATTGATGAATGGCCTCTTTCTGTGTTCTTTTGCAGGTCAGTGATATATCTTTGGCCGATTATATTGCTGTTAATCCAGCAAAGCATGCCACTTTTGTTCCTCATACCGCTGGGCGGTACTCAGTTAAAAGGTTCCGGAAGGCTCAATGCCCAATTGTTGAGAGGCTGACAAACTCTCTAATGATGCATGGACGCAACAATGGAAAAAAGTTGATGGCAGTTCGGATTGTGAAACATGCAATGGAGATCATTCATCTTCTCACTGATCAAAACCCAATCCAAGTTATTGTGGATGCTGTTATCAACAGGTGATGAACTCTCCATTATTTTAACTGTTGAAATTAGTTTTACACAAAATCCTCTTTCTAATCATTGTTCACTCTATCAGTGGCCCAAGGGAAGATGCGACTCGTATTGGTTCAGCTGGTGTTGTGAGACGTCAGGCAGTTGATATTTCCCCATTGAGGAGAGTCAATCAGGCAATATACCTTCTCACAACTGGGGCACGTGAGAGTGCTTTCAGGAACATAAAGACAATTGCTGAGTGTCTTGCAGATGAGCTCATCAATGCAGCAAAGGGTTCATCTAACAGGTATCTCATCTATCTTTTAATTTTGCCTCATTTTTTGTTGTGCAAATAAATAAATACACAATATTAATGCATTTGATCAGCCCGATAAATGATACCTGTTGGAATGCCTTTTAATGACTTAAGAAATCATGATTGTAAAGTGGAGATGCTCAGACCAATTTTTCAATATTGTCTAAATGAATGCCCCAGATTGCCTAGTGAGAAATGAAATCAGAAATTTTGACCCCAGCTGGCCTCCTAATCAGTTTCTGCGTGGTCAAATCAAATCAAATCAGTTAACCATGTGCAACTGGCAACAGTGACTGCTGCGGAGTTGCATTGTAGTATAGTGGTGTGAAAACATGCATATAATGAATCTTTGTTCAAAAACTGTTTATTAGTTATTTGTTAGGAGTCTGCAAGTTGCCTCTCATAAACTGATCATGTAGTCTAGTTACAGATTTCTTACCATGATCCAAAGAGAGCAATTCATATTAGGGCACTGTGGCAATGAGGTCTACCATGATTTTGGGAAATTCTTATTTGCATGAACTCCAGGAATTAAAACTGGCTCTTGACATTGTTTTGTTGGTGACAGCTATGCAATCAAGAAGAAGGACGAGATTGAGCGTGTTGCGAAGGCTAACCGTTGATTGGCATGCATTCTCGAGTTTAGATGGCTAGTTTTTTGAAGTACATGTAGTCCAATATCATCCGTTTTCATCTTATTTTGATTAAACGTTTATCGAAGGATTTCAAGCAGTTTTGATTTTGTGATATTGATGGAGCGGGACAAGCTATTGTTGTTTTGTAATGACTTGGTATTGCAGCTCGATATACTTTGCAATTTGGTGATTCTCCTTGGCATAATATATAGAACATTTTAGTGTTCCATGGCATGCTTTTTTCAATTTCTGGCTTGGTTAGGATGGTTAGAAATTCAAAGAAATAAGATCTGTTTTTCTGGCTGCTGAAATGGCTCTTGTTTATGCCGTCTGATACATGTTGACTTGTCCCTGGGCAAGTTTGCGTTGTGGTCCATGAATGTCTTTTTGCACAATTATTATTCCAAAAATTTCCATTTTTCTTAAATTTTGAAACAGACATACGATTTTCAGGGAAAATTTGTAGTTCTCACAACAAGAGAAGTGTTTTTTTTTTTTTTTTTCCCTTGGGACATAAATGCATTAAATTCTATTTTTGGTTAATTGGGATCATATACACTGAAGTTTCATGTTTCCTTTTTATTTTTTATTTGATGTAACATTTATTTATATACGTGGAAAAGAGACGGAGAAAACTTTCTGCTATTGTTGTGCCTAAATTTTCTGGCTTTCATGGCTCTTAGTTGCTGGTTGTCTGTAATATTTTAAATATAATTCACTTTCATATGACAAAATTCATCCAAATCAAACATTAAGCTGAGGCACACTGAACGAACATAGTTTATTGTAAAAGTCTAGGTCCATGTGTGTGTAAAAGTAATTTAATTCATCTAATAAAATGCATATATTTAATAATTTAGATGTACTTGGAAAAATATACGTGGTAAAAAAGTCTTTGCCATATTTGAATATCTAATTTAAATGATTATTGATTCCGAAAAATTAATAATACATAATAAATAAATTCGTGTTTTGATAAGTGTTTGGGTGGGGCTCTCCAGATCGTCTCCCAAAAGAATCAGTGCCATCCATGTAAGCTCTCCAACATCATCGCAACATAATCAACTGAGAAAGATTTAATCAGTCCAAGCAAAGCTCTTCACATTGAAACATTAGCTCATTTTTGTATCTTTCCAAAACAAAACGCTCTTCGGCTGTTATCAAGCTAGTGACAATGCACTCCTCGTCCGAGAACGGCCTCCTGCCGGTCCTTCCAGCCCGGTGGAGATAATCCACTGCAGTTTTGGGCAGATCAAAATTGTATACATGCGTTGTCTCGGGCAGGTCGACACCTCTTGCCGCTATATCCGTTGCAATGAGAAGGCATCCTCCTTGTCTCACTTCCTGCATTGAAAAACACAATCCCCATTCGAAATTTTGAGAGCTAAATCCAATTAGTTCCTAGTAATAAAACTTTTGCAATTACAATAGTTTTGCAGAATTTTGGGAAGTTAATGAATCTGCTAATAAACCAGAAAGTGCTCGCATCGATTGTATAGATATCAGTTTTCTCTAAATTTGAGCTCCAACTTTCTTAAGAATGTGACAGTTTACTTACATTCAGAGAAACTGCTCGTGCGTTGAAGTTCATGCCTTCCTCCAAAAGAAGAATATCTGAACATCCAGTATAGGAAGATTTCAGAAATTCTATCAAGGTGGTGGTTGAGGGGGGATTTCCAGCTTTCTTTGACTTCTCAGACTGCATAATGGGCAAATAAATTAGTCAGTGAGAAGAACATGAGAATAATGTTGAAGGCGAAAAAGCTCATCCAAATTAGGCATTATTTCTCCTAGAGCTCAAAGTTTTGATTCCCATCAACAGCTCAAAATTTTCTTTTACAAAATTGGGTCCAACCCAATAGGCTGACACCACTAAATCAACTGTTTTGTCTTCTCCCCATATTTTCTTTCCTCCCAACAGCTTTGCAATCTGATTTCTGATTCCAAGAGGTGAAAGTTTTAGTAAAAGTATATAATTTTTTTTAAGATCAATAAATCATTGGACCCAAATAGTGTCTGTTGCTGGTGGATCATCCTTTCGTGATCCAAAGCAACAGGACATTGGGAAGTCATGCATACCTAAGATTTGGCTTGGCCTAACAGTCCCTGATTGAATTCCATATAAACATGAACCACTGGTTTCCATTTTCCCGGTGTTTACTGGATGGCCTTGATGTTTTGGAATCTTGCATGATCCTGGGGGGGAGATAATCGTGCTATGATCCATCAAGCTAGATCAACAGCTTCCACTAGTGGAAGAAGGTCACAATGGTTACTATTGCTGGGGGAATAGAAACAGCAACATTGTTTCCAGCCTACCCACACAATGAAGGACCTGCACCAGGTTACTGAACTTTAAATTTCTACATTGAGTTGAATATTTCGCAAGATCTTCCACATTTAGTTGCATTGAGTAGAAGACACCCAATACATAAAGCCCAGAGGTGTATCCAGTACTATGTCGCAATTATTTAAAGGGCATAACTAATGCACAAAATTCCTGTAGAGGGTGAGTTGTATACTTACAACCTTTCCCCCATTTGCAGAAGAAGTTTTTTTTATTTTAATCTTGATTCGAACTTACACCACCAAGGATACATGATTCAAGACATCCTATCGCATGAATCAACACCCTCACAACTCAGTCACTTCTGTTAGGTTTTTCCTCCAATTATAATTTATAGGATACTTGAAGTCAATAGATTCACCATGTCTACTGGAATTGAATTCTTCAGCAGCATCACTCCAAGATATTTTATAAATGACTTATTGATTACAGCAGAAGTCAATAGATTCACCATGTCTACTGCAATTCTTCACCAGCATCACTCCAAGATATTTTATAAATGACTTATTGATTACAGCCTAACAAGATTAGTGTATTCCATAAATACCCAAAATGAACATCTTTTGGACCAAAATAGGCAGTTTTAGGAAGTAGATGATTGTGAGATGGATGAAACCCAAGGCCTCAACACTGAATTGCAGACTACGTATTGCACTGTGGGCTAAAAACTTGTCATTGTACTTAACAAGCAGCAAAGACTTGCATAGAAAAGTGAACAGGCATAGATATGCTTACCGTAATACTAATGAATACATAGACTGGCATATGTCTGCTTACCTGCTCATTGGTGAATATTATGGCAGATTTAGGTCTATCAGTCTCCAGCATGGTTAGCAAGATATGTAATCTTTTGCTTTTACTCGAAATCTGTCATAAAAAAAAGGAAAAAAGATATGCAATCTTTTGCTTTTGCTGAAAATCTGTCATAAAAAGACGCGGGGGGGGGGGGGGGGGGGGGGGGGGGGGG
>JAYJMB010088584.1:0-19192 GCA_036873735.1 Pouteria campechiana | reverse complement strand
CATTCAGTTAGGGACTAATAAGTAGTATCAGAGTAGGCTTCACTAGTTAATCCATGAACACTAGTTTGTTAACTTACGACGAGGTTCCAACTGGCTAGTTCCACAACATATCTGCTGAAGGGCAATCCACTTCCAGACCCCCACCGTTTGTTGGAACCAATTATGGATATTGGAAGATGAGGATGCAAAACTTTCTGATTGCCACAGATTACCAATTGTGGCTTATAGTCAAGAATGAAAAGAATGTCACAAAAACAGAAGACAAATACACACCTGAAGATATTCAAGCAGTAGAACATGATGCAAATGCAAAACATTATCTCTACTATGCATTATCTTCATCAGAGTTTGAAAAGATTTCTGCATGTGACTCAGCCAAAGAAATCTAGGATAAACTTCAGGTAGCACATGAAGGCACAAGTCAAGTTAAAGAAACTAAGATCAATATTCTAGTGTAGGAATATGAAGCCTTCTCCATGAAAGAATCTGAAACTATCTCTAAAATGTTTAGAAGATTTCAAAAAATTACAAATGGACTGAAAAGCTTGGGAGAAAAGTATGAAGAACCCACGTTGGTTAAAAAGATCTTGAGATCTCTACCCAGATTTTAGATGCATAAAGTAACTAGCATCTAGGAAGTAAAAAATTTGGATAATATGACAGTAGAAGAACTTATGGGATCACTTATGACCCATGAAGTTTTAATGAAGCAGAAAGTTCTAGATGAATCAAAAGGCAAGAAAATTGCCTTATAAGATGAATCAGATGAATCCTCAGAAGGCACATTAGTAAGTAAAGATGATGAGGATATGACAATGATAACTAGAAGATTCAAGAATATAAACAGGGAGAAGAAATTTGGAAACAACTCTAAAAACTACAAAAGCAAGGAAAAGAGGAAGGAGATTCCAAAATGTTACAACTACAACAAATCTGGACATATGATCTATGATTGTCCAGAGCTAGATAAAAGGCAAGAAGATAAGAAGAAAAGGTATAATTCTTACTTTGATAAAAAAATACTTCTAATAACAAAAAATTTGAAAAAAAGAAGAAAGCAATTACTGCATAGGAAATGCTGGAGAGCATGATGCAAGAAAGCTTGAATGGAAGTAAAGAAGAGAATGAAATCACTCAATACCAAAGAAAGAAATTAGGAGGAACATCACACAGTAATAAGCTTCATGGCTATCCATGAAGATGAGCTAAATCCAACACCTAAAACTTCTGATTTAGAAGAATTGTTAGAAGAATAATATTCTAATTTCAAAACATTAATAGCTAAACACAAAGAAACCAAGAGAGAATTAGAAATAACAATCTGTGAATGGTCTAAGTTAAAATAAGAAAAATACTCAACTCAAGACTAACATTAACATAGAACTTGAGTAAACAAAAGCAAAAAATAATGCTCTTAGAAAAACATTGGCTTCTACATTATTTAAACTTAAGCCAAGGAAGAAAAGTAAAGAAATCATAGAAAGAAAATTAGCAATCTTGGAAGAACATCAGAACCCAAATAGAATCTGATTTGCATACCAAAGACTGTTGCAAAAATAATAAATACATCTATATCCATAGATAGAAATTTAGTAACATCTAAAAGGATTTGGGTGCCAAACATTTCAACTACTAACCCACCTGGGCCCATTCCTAAATGGCTACCAAAAATTATAACTTGATTTAATATTTGTAGGTGTGCTTGAGAGCCATAAGAAGTAGCAAATGGTATATTGATGGTGGTTGCTCAAGACACATGATAGGGGAAAAAGAACTATTTACAGAACTAAAAGCTAAAAATGGAGGAACGGTTACCTTTGGAGATAATGGAAAAGGTAGAGTGGTTGGGATTGGTAAGATAAGCCAACCTCCCTCTATTACATTTTAAATGTTTTACTAGTAGAAGGATTAAAACATAATCTTTTAAGTGTTAGTCAATTTTGTAATAATGGTTACAAGGTTGTGTTTGAATCACATGTTTAGTAGTAAATATTTCAAATTTAGTTGTAGTACTTGGTAAAAGATTTGAAAATGTATATGTTGTAGATCTCAATGATATTCAAGTCAAATGTCTTATTGTGAATAATGAAGAGTCCTTGTTGTGGCATAAAAGACTGGGACATGCCAATAAGTTCATCCTTAAGAAACTATATAACAAAGACCTTGTTGTTGGCGTACCAAAATTGAAATTTGACAAAAATGAGTTGTGTGATGCTTGCTTAAAAGGTAAGCAAGTTAAAGAGTCTTTCAAATCTAACAAATAAGTATACATAACTAAACCTCTTCAATTGCTACATGTGGATCTTGTTGGACCAACAAGAACTACAAGTCTCGGAGGGAAGCATTATGCATATGTCATTGTAGATGACTATTCAAGATATACCTGGATAATGTTACTCGCATCCAAAGATAAGACCTTTTCATTCTTTGAAACATTTACCAAGCAAGTATAAAATGAACAAGACTCTCATATAGTAGCCATAAAAAGTGATCATGGTGGAGAATTTGAAAATTAGAAATTCACTACTTTTTGTGAGAGCAATGGAATTTTTCATACCTTCTCTACACCAAGAATATCTCGGTAAAATAAAGTAGCTGAAAGGAAAAATAGATCCTTGCAAGAGATGGCAAGGACGATGTTGAGTGAATATGACTTGCTCTAATATTTCTGTGCAAAAATAATGAATACTTCATCCTATATAATAAACAAAATTTTATTAGAGTTATTCTCAAAAAAATTCCATTTGAATTGTATTATGGTAGAAAACCAAGCATTTCTCATTTTCACACTTTTGGTTACAAATGTTTCATTCTTAACAATGGGAAGGAAAGTCATGGTAAATTTGATAGCAAATCTGATGAAGGTATTTTCCTTGGTTATTCCATTGTTAGCAAGGCATTTGGAGTCTACAATCTGAAAAATAGAACTATAGAGGAGTCTATTCATATAAAATTTGATGAAAGTTCTAACCCCTCTAGAAAGATAAGTGATTTTGATGATGAGATGGGAGAAATCACAGCATCCATGAAGAAACTAAAAATACAAGATGAAGACACAAATTCTCAACAACCGAAAATACAAGAAGATAGTGAAGAAACAAATAATGGATCATCCATTATTGAGGTAAATGGTGAAGGTAATAACTCTCTTCCCAAAGATTGGATATTCATGCATGATCACCCTAAAGACCAAGTAATTGGTGATGTTTATGATAAATTAAAAACTAAATCTTTATATCGTCAAGTATGTGATAAATTCGTATTTATTTCTCAAATAGAACTAACATGCATAGATTAAGCCTTAGATGATGAAAACTGGACCATAGCTATGCAAGAAGAGTTAGATCAATTCAAATGTAATAATGTATGGACACTTATTCCAAGACCCAATTAACAAATTGTAATAGGAACTAAATGGATCTTTAGAAATAAATTAGATGAATCATAAATAATAATAAGAAATAAAGCAAGATGAGTAGCAAAAAGATATTGTCAAGAGGAAGGAATAGACTTTGAAGAATCATATGATCCTTTTGCAAAAATTGAAGCTATAAGAATGTAATTAGCATATGCATCATTCATGAATTTAAATTTTATCAAATGGATGTTAAAAGTGCATTTCTAAATGGTTTTATTAATGAAGAAGTTTATGTAGAACAACCTCCTGGATTTGAAGATCCCTATGATACAATCCATGTCTTCAAACTTAAGAAGGCTCTCTATGGATTAAAACAAGCTCCTAGAGCATAGTATGATAGATTAAGTAAATTTCTAATAGAAAAAGGATTCACTAGAGGTAAAGTAGACACTACACTCTTCATAAAGCATGATAAAAATAACATGCTGATTGTTCAAATTTATGTGGATGCTATTATATTTGGTGCAACTAATGATAAATTATGTTAAGAATTTTCTAAAGTAATGCAGGGAGAATTTGAAATGAGTTTAATGGGTGAGATGAACTTCTTTCTCGGACTTCAAGTAAAACAGATAAAGGAAGGAATTTTTATCCATCAAACAAAATACACTAAAGAGCTACTTAAGAAATTTGATTTAGAAGAAGGAAAACAATTAGCTACTCCAATGAGCACATCTATTAGAATGGACAAAGATGATAAAGGTAAATCTATTTATCAAAAGCTTTATAGAAGCATGATAGGATCTCTTTTATATTTAACTACAAGTAGACCAGATATAATGTTCAGTGTTTGCATGTGTGCTCGCTTTCAGTCAAACCCTAATGAATCACATCTAATTGTTATTAAAACAATATTTAGATATCTTTTAGATACTCCAAATCTTGGATTATGGTATCCAAAAGGTTTAAACTTTGAATTAATAGGGTATTTTGATTCAGATTTTGTAGGCTATAAGGTAGATAGAAAAAGTAGCTTAGGGTCACGTTGATTCCTTGGATGCATGATCATATCATGGTTTTCAAAGAAACAAACATCTATAGATTTATCAACTATTGAAGCTGAATATGTAGCTATAGGTAGTTGTTGTGTACAAATCTTATGGATGAAATAATAATTAAATGATTTTGGTTTAACATATGTTGACACTCCCATTAAATGTGACAGTACTAGTGCAATAAATTTGACAAAGAATCCACTATTACATTCAATGACTAAAATCAGACACCATTTCATAAGAGACCATGCACAAAATCATGAAATATGCTTACAATATGTACCTACTGAAAATCAGTTAGCAGACATTTTTACAAAACCACTTCTAGAAGATAAATTTTGTAAGATCGGAAGAGAACTTGGAGTACTAGATCCATTTGCAAAAAACACTTTTTCTATCACATCGAGACTTCCAAAACTATCCATAAAAATCATTCAAATCTCTCAAGAATATATCAAAAAACTATGAAATCATACTTAAAAAGCTTCAAAAGTAATTTAAAAACTCTAATACTTAAATTAAAATAAATCAGAAGTAACTCAGATTCTCTGTTTAATCACCCAAAATCGATCATATGTTACATAGAAGTTCTGTTCTTAATCTCAGAACTTATATTCTCATCACAGAAGTTCCACAGAACTTCTAATGTTCGAGCCTTAGTACTATAGCACTTCTGAACTATAAATCCATTTTTGTGCATGTCACTTACAACTTCTGAGTTTAGTAACATAGATATTCTAACTTAGTTTAAGACCTGCACTGAACTTCCGCACCTCCAAAACTTCTTCTGTACCTATAACACAGAACTTCCGAGGATAGTTACACAGAAGTTCTGAACCATTTTGAGTTTGCATAGAACCTCTGATACAATGTATCGCAAGTATTTTTTTCCCTTCTAATTCTATGCTCAGAACCTTTTCTCTACTACTTTCAACCTCTAAGCCAATTCAAAAGTTCATCAAAAAGGCTATTCAAAGTTCCATCTTGTCTACATTTTTCTTTCAAATCTCATGTTATGTTCTAATGCATTTCAATCAATTTTGCTAAATAATGGTATCATCTCTCTTATATAATGAAATGTTTTAATTCATTCTTTTCTATTATGACAAAAAGGGGGAGAGATAATACTAAATGATACAATAATTATAGAAAGGGGGAAAGATAATAAAAAAATGAGAGATAAAGAATGTTATATAAAGTAAAAAATTTATTCAATATGCATATATTCAGGGGAATTTCAACTAGGCAGGGGGAGCCCCACTTAGCAAATCATATGCATTGCATACATTGCATATTCTAAAATTTAGTTTGAAAGGTCAATCACTCAAATGTTCTGTCATCATCAAAAAGAGGGATAATGTTAAGTCTAACTCCTTTACTAAGTTTGATTTTGATGATGAAAAAGATTAAACAATTTAGTTTTAATGATGAGCAAACAATGAGTGAAAAGTTAAGGTACTAACTGACTACTTTCCAAGCGTTGCAACTTTAGGTATGAAAATAGATTAAGGAAAGTAATTATAAAGGTATTACATTAAACCTTTGAAATATGGAAATATATACTAAATTAAAATAATGTTCAGAAGTTATTAGGAAGTTACCTAGAAGCATAATAAGCCATGGAGATACATTGCTCAGAAACTAACCAGTAGAAGAATCATAACGTCACAGAGAAGCAAGATAGAAACACTTCCTCATGAGATATTTCATCATTCAGAATCATGTCAGAAGTTCTATCATCCCCAACAAAAGCAAACCAAAAGTAAGACAGTTACATAGAACCTTAACAGAAAGAAAACAACTCTGAAACAAGAACCAAATCAAGATGCGAAAGCCTAAGGTATTAGGCAAATTAGAAGCTTAACAGATGCTTGTCAGATTCAAGTAGAAGTAATGCAGAAAATCTTTTTGCAATCAAACAGTTAATCAAAAAACAAAGAAGAACAATGCAGAAGATGTTCTATAATCTGAAGCCAATCAAAAATTTCTTAGAACTGTGTCAAAAATTCAAAAGTAATTAAGGACGCCATCAGAAGCAAATTCATTACAATTCATGGTGTTCAGAAGTAGTTCAAAAGTGCTCAGAAGCACAATAGAAGTGCAAGTGATAAACTTAGAAGACAAGGCATGAAGATATCGATGCTCAAAAGTGGCTCAGAAGTCCCTCAGAACTTATGAATCGCGACCTGATGCACAAATTCAAAGTCACAGAACTTCTAAGTTTAACAACATAGAAGTTCTGTTGAACTTATTTATCACACAGAAGTCACACAAAACTTTTGAGTCAGGGCTTGCTTGCCCCAATTCAAGCACACAGAACTTCTGCACTCAGTTGCACAGAAGTTCTATTAGAGTTTCATTCCATGCAGAAGCAAGTCGAAAGCCAATCAAAAGTGTACTAGAAGTTTATTAACAGTTTCTCATATCCAAATAGATGAATTGCAGAAACCAGTTACTGCAATCAGAATCTAATCAAGTATAATATCGAAGTTGAAGTATAACTCTATCAGAAGAAGGTTATGAACATAAAAACTTACTAGAAGTAATCAAAAGTAAATGAATAGTATCACAAAACGATCATCAAAAACATAGAAGTAATGCAGAAATTGAATCTTGCAAACATAAGACAATTCACTTACAACAGAAACCAAACAGAAGTTGTTGAACAACTACAATCAGCAAATCTCACTTACAAACAAGTATCTACCTATACTCAGCTTGTGTTCAGAAGAACATAGAAGATGCTAAGCTCAGAAATCTAGAAATAAAGTCAACACACAAGCTATGCATAACAAGCAAGGCATTACTCAAAAGAAGCACAATGCCAAAAAGAAGCAACGCAGAACAAATGCAGCAATATAACATAACATTATCAATGTAGAAATGATGAGACATTGAATGCAGAAGTTTCTCAGAAGGAAAAATCTGCCTGTTGTGAATATGGCCAAAACCACACTTATGACAGAACTTTTATAAAATGGACATAGAAGTTCTGGTTAGTAGAAAATAAATGAATGGAAGTTCTAAGCCCCTTACTCAAAAGTTTTGTACTCCAAAAAAAACAAAAGTTGTTGCCAAACTCCGCCTGACAAGTTTGAAAATGGTGCCATAATGTTTGAAACAGCTATATTTCAAAGCCTATTTAAAATCAGAGTTAAGGCAATACAAAAAACACACAAAAAACAAGCAAGAAAGCAAGTATTATCAAGAGAGAGTTCATTGAAAACCATTTGAGAAGAGCATTCACAACATTCCAACATTCAACTCCATATGCTACGTCACTACCAAAAGCAAACAGATTTGTCTACATCAGATCTACATCGACTTTGATATGGAGTTTGAATCTAATCTCACTGCATATTCTCTTGTTTGTTGAACTTCATTTTTAGTACATTTCTACCTAAGTAAGAGGCAATTCTCTGTACTACTAAGCTTGTTGGTTAGCTTGAAAATCAACCCTGTAGAAGTTTTTGGCTAGCTTGGGAAACCAGGAAGTTTGTTGGTCAGCTTGGAAACCAACGTGAAAAGTTTCTGATGAGCTTGGAAAACTAGTAAGTTGTTGGTGAGCTTTGAAAACCAATAAGTGTTAGTGGAACTTGAGTTTAGCAAGATAAGCTAACTCAGAGAAGTGGAGTAGGTGCCAATTTGAGGACCGAACCACTGTAAAAATCATTGTGTGTTTGTGTTATGATCTTTCCTCTTTCATTTTAAGCACATTTAGTTGAATATGCCCAAGGTTTTTAGAAGTTCAATTCACTCCCCCTCTTAAGCTACCATTCAATTAGGGACCAACAGGCATGGCAGCCTTGAGGGCCTGGATTTGGAATGAATGGCAAATGATTAATATGACACTAATTATAGTTTAAATGTTGAGGCTACATAGCTTGGATTATGAGATAGTATGCATCATGAGCATGATATGGATGTTACATGGTCATTGTCATACAATGTTTCATTAGTATTAGTAAACATTGTTATGTAAGATATTATGGAACTGTTGTGCTTTAAATTTACTAAGATTGTATCTAATGATACCATGTGTGATTGGAGCATGCCTTGTAAGAAGGCAACACGTAAAATGGATTGTAAGCATGAGTTGTATGGGGTTATATGTAACACCCTAGGTATTAAAAATGGGAGTAAATTGTATTTTTAGATTATAATTATGACTTGAGGTGAATGAAATTAATTTTGAAATGAAATGGTGCAAGTGTGTATAAAGTGCAGGTGAATTTAATGTAATTAGACTATTAAAAATATATGTGAGTATATACATGATTTGATTCTTAGATATTTGAGGGATATTATGGCACATTTGAATGATATATTAATGGGAAAAATTATTGCAAGAAGGTGTGAGAAAATGGAGAAAAAGTGTAAGAGTATATTAAAAAGAACCTGTCTATGAAAATGGTGTCACTTTCATACAATATTTGGCATAGAATTTGGAAAATTTAGAAAATTTGATCAACATGAAAATTGTAGCCATTGAAATTATCTATCCAAGGCATAAATAATAACATTATGTGGACATTATATTGGGATGTTATGCTCAAGAGCACTGAAACTGCTCCTTGTGGATACTTAAGGACAAAAATGATGGGATTAACTTGATAAATTTGAAAATTTGTGTATTAATAATGCAAAATAAATTTTTAAAATTAGTATGGAAGAACCATTTAGATAAATAAAGGTGTATAATGTAGAATTTGTGAATGATTTATTGATTTTTATGTGATATTTGAGGCTTAATTATCAAATGGGTAAGTAATGGCCCATAATTTGATTAGGAATGAAAATTACGATTTGAATGATATTATTACTACATTCAAGGGATAATTAAAGAAAATGTTGATCATATTTAATAGATGGAGTAAATGGAAATTGTTCATATGCAAATGTGAAGTTAATGGTAGCAATGGGGCTATATGAGCATATTATGGGTGTGCACTGCTAGAGCACCTAAAGCAAGAAAGGTTAAAATGCTCCATCTTCCTCTTCTCTTCCATTCATTACCTCATTTCTTCTCCATGCCCTAGCCCTTGATATAAACCCTTCATGTAGCATTTTTCTGCCCAATTTTAACTAAAAATTTCTATTTTTCATGTGTAATCTTCAACACGCAATATGGCAGTTAATTTTCTTCCATTTGGATGTGAATCAAGAGGGGGAAATCCCTGTTTTCGTCTAAAGGGAATTTCATAAATGATGGTGATGGCTAGTAAATTTGTTGGATTTGGGGTTTATTTAATTAATTTATGATGCTATTATAATTTTAATTGTGTTAAAAACAAGTTTTATGTCGATGAAAATACATGAGACACATTACGTATTGCCAAAATTTGTAATCTAGGTCATGCACCTAAGATGTTCAATGAAATGTTGCATAGTGGATGTTTGGACAGTGAATTGTTTGAATTGGGGGCTTAATTACATATTTTAAAGATAATTTAAATGTTAATCATATTTTATAACAGATGTATATTACTAGAGCATCATAAACCCTAATGTATATTGCTGAAATTTCATTCTGAAAACATGCCTATAAATTGTTTGAGGAATTATCTCAATGAGGGACATAGTAGAAATGGGTGATTTGGTTACAACTCCAAAGTGGATATTAATTGGACATTAAAATAGAGTTTTAGATGAGTGGAATGAATGACTAAGAAATGGTTAAAAGTGGGCAGCAATATGAGTACATTCGAGTGTAATTTCTACATTTGAAATGCACTAGAAAACAACTCCCTAATAAGGGCAGCTATATGGGCAGATTTTTGTATGTCATTATGGTGGTTAATTGATTTGAATTATTTCATTAAATGGAAGAGAAAGTAGAACAAATGTGTGGACTATGAAATTGTATAATGAGATAAGAATACACCTTATGAGATGATTCACTGGGTTTCACTCATTTCGTAAATCAAGTAGGATTTTCCATTGGAGATATATATGAATTTCAAGTGTGATATATATATATATATATATGTATGTATGTATGTATGTATGTATGTATGTAGGATCCATTGGACAATTGCCTGAGAGCTAAATGTTGAATTAAGGGGGGAGTTGAGGAGTTATGGAAGCATCCTCCATTGAGGTAAGCAGGCATGGTTTTTTTCCTGAATGTATAGATGGTGATAGTAGTTATCTCATTGTTTGAATATGAGCATGTATGTATGACTGGGGATAGAGGATATCCCATAATTATCCATTAAATGGTTTTTATTATAGTATGTGGTTGTGTGATATTTGAATGGATAGGGATAGCAGATATCCCTTTAATGTTGTATGATTAGTAAATGTGAGATCCCACATAGCCTAGGTGAGAGGGGGAGTCCTGGCTTAAGTATGGGGACTCATGGTAATCTGTCAAGGCGCCTTTATTGGAACAAAACCGTATGGGTGGGAGTTGAGGTGGGTGCTGGGACGTGACCCTGGGACATGACCCAAAGCAGACAATATTTGAACAGGAGTCCGGGTTGTTACAATTGGTATTAGAGCCGACCAAAAATAGTCTTGATGGGGGTGTGTCTAGCGAGGATGCTAGAGCCTCTGTGGGGGAGTGGATGTGCGATCCCACATCACTCGAGTTAGAGGGGGAGTCCTTGCTTAAGTGTGGGGGCTCGTGGTAATCTATCAAAGCGTATTTTGTGGGACAAAATTGTGCGGGTGGGCACTGGGTTGGCACTCCTAAATTGTGGGGACTACTTACTCATATTTTAGGGAAAGATCTTGTTGGAAATCCGGTAGAGTCTACCCTAAAATATGAGGGTATCCAAACCTGTACATACATTCAATCATCCATATACACCATAGACATCCACAATCCTCCTACATCCACAGTCACATGGACCAACTAGTAATCTTATGGCATGAAAATAACTAAGAATCAATGATTAATGAATATTGATAATTTAAACTTCTCCTTATACATCATCCACCAATAATAAATTCATAAATGACAAGTCACATAGTGCATTATAATCTCTTTTCAATAAATAATGAAAAGCTAAATAAGAAATGTCACTCCATTGCCGCTAATTCCCATTTCGGGCACCAAACCCCGGTTCGGCTCCTCCAACTTGCCTAGTGATTAAAACATGAGAAAAGAAAAGGGGTGAGTCCAGGAAAACTCAGTAAGTAGGGAAAAACAACAAAACCTTATAAATCATGTATAAAGTTGCACAACCAACACATGCTAGTGTAATCATATTCCACTCAATCCAAGCATACTCATAAGCAATTAAACATATAACTATAATGTACTTGGTGCCATCAAGGCCAACACTTACTACACACCTTATATGCTACATAGGTAATCTGTTAGTCACATAGACTATCCATATGCCACACAGACAACACTATAGCTATACAGGCAATCTATTAGTCACACAGACTATTCATATGCCACACAGGCAATACCATAGCCACACAAGCAACACCATATGCCACACAGGCAACACCATAGCCACAGAAGCAACACCATATGCCACACATACAATACCATAGCCACACAAGCCCATCATGTATGTCTTACATACATCCAAATGAACTTTACTACCATATCATACTCACATATATCACAATATATGAACAAAAGTAACCTCAACAAGATATGTAACAATCTATCCAAAACATCAATTGCATGTAGTAAATTCAAGTACAAAGTACACTCCACAAACACATCTCAAATCATTAATAAATATGATAAATCACGATGCTGTATGCCAACATGCTAATGTACTCAATCATATATAATTTGGTAAGAAACCTACTTACCTCGTTTAAAAATGAATTCACAACCTTCAATTCGATCACTTCCTTTTAATTCAAGGCCCAATGGATCTTACAAATATTTCGTGTATCACTTTTGGCATTCTTAAACAACTAAATAAGCTCTAGCTCAATTACATGCATTTCTAAGTGACATTCACCCATCTATGTCATTAGATATTAAGGGCCTAAATCATCATTTTCCATATCCCATCACTTATTACCTAACTAGGTAAACATGTAAACATTAAAAATAATTTCATTGCATCATTTTCAACTAGGTTTTTAAGGGTTTCAAAATTTCAGCTTGGTCTCTTTTTCAACCTATCAAATGATGGATTACAACCCATCCTTTCATATCAAAATTTATCAAACTTCAAGGGTATTAACCTTGTTAATTATACTAGTAATATATTTTGCTAATGTAATTCAAATAAACACATCTTATAGATGTCACAAACTCATCACATAGCTGCCCATTTTAAGGGTAGTTTACAACATGCATCCCACTTGATCCAAGCACATCAACTCATTACCCTAGCTACCCATTTTTCCATCATAGTTTAATCATAAAATTGAGATACTAAATACTATATTCTCACTTAATGGCCAATTAAAGTCTTAATCTATTTCTCTCAATTCCACTTTGTTCTCATTGAAGAATTTCATCGAATACTTGATAGACATTTGCAATTTACAACTTTTAGCATTATGCAATCTATTTAACTTGCACCCTTCATTAACCCATTTGTTTACCAATAATTTGGCATCATAATTAGCAATTTAAATTGATAAATTAAAGCCTAATTCCATTATATAGTTTGCCCATTCATTCCATATAGTCTCATGGTGACAATGCATCATACATTACCCTTACATAATACTAATTTAAAAATTTCAGCAATATGCATCATAGAAAACCTATTTCCAATCATGAATATCCTCAATCTCATATAATTAACATAATAATGATAACACAAACATGCCAATTATCCACTAAAATTCATTTGAAAACAGCCCCAACATCAATGTACATTACATAGCCATTCACTTAGGCATTTTATCAAACAACTTAAAGGCATGATTAAGTAATAGAATTCCAACAACATTTAATCATTTTCTTGCATCATCATTAATTCAATAATTAAATAACAAAGCCATTTCATATACCAAAAATAGCCCATCCATGCCCCAACATGCCATCACACCCATTCATATTGTTGTCCATTTGTGGGCAGCAATATATGGCCAAAATCATGCCAAAATCACCTGTATTAAACTGTTATTTATAATTAATCAATCTCCCCATAAAAATACCTACATCTATAAGGAAATCAAACATTTTCAGCCCTAGATAGTCCCACATGAACATAATATTCACCTAGCAAACAGGTCATACGAAATTGAGTTGGGAAAAATGTAATACCTTCTAACCCACTTTGAAGACCACCAAAATCTTCTAGAATCCAAGACCACCAGTTGTAACATAAGGTAAACAGATTATTCTCCCTCCTTGAAATCATCCGAGCTTGATGATTTGGGTGGCTAGATGCATGGGGATGGATTTTATATTTATTGGCATAATTTTCTAGCTTGAAAATCGGTGGGAGAAAAAAATATATGGTCATGGACTGAAAGGGGGATGGCTAGTTCATGGGTTGCAAGAAGAGGGAGGCATATTAGGTTTTGGGATGATGATGGATCTTCTTAAAGAAAAAGAAAAAAGCTTAAGTTGTGGTGCCCATGCACCTACACAATATTCTTGTAATAAATGTCACTTGTCTTAATTTTTTGGCACATATAGGGGCTCATTCATCAAAAGTGGTAAACACAAAAGTTGTAGCCTTTGTTGTGAATTTTCTATTGACTAAAAAATCACTAAATTCTGGCTTCTCATGAAACGTTTATAGCCAAAATACTACAACAATCTCCAATCCAAGTGGCATCAACTCATGGGACCCATGACTCAATATATAGCATAATTAAAAATTATGGTCAACAGGAAAGTTGTAGTCCTTTAAATTATTTGAGCAATGCAAAAATATCACTCAATTCTAAGTTTGTAAAAAGAAGTCACGGTCAAAATACTAAAATTGCTCCAAAAGGTTGAAATTTCAAAAAATCATATTAATTTTCAAATCATTTAGGGCCACTAATTACTAAGAAATTTATCATAATTGAAAATTAAAATTAGAAAAAATTAGGGTCATCACATTCCACCCTCCTTACAAAAAGTTTTATTCTCAAAACTTTAAACTTCATCCCAAAGATAAGGATACTTGGCTTTCATCATCTCTTCAAGCTCCCAAGTTGTCTCATCTTCAGTGTGATTGATCCATTGCACCTTTACTAGTCGAATCACCTTGTTTTTGAGTTGCTTCTCCTTGCCATCAAGTACCCTGATTGGCCTCTCAACAAACTATAAGTTTTCCTCAACCTGAATGTCCTCTAGTCTCAACATATGAGACAAATCCGGCTCATACTTCTGTAGGGAAGATACATGGAAAACATCATGCATCTCACTCATAGATGGTGGTAATGCCACTCAGTAAGCCAACTTACCAATCCGTTCTAGTATCTCATATGGTCTGACACACCTGGGACTCAATTTTCCCTTAGTGCCAAAACATACTACTCCCTTCATAGGAGATGCCTTCAAGAATATCATATCTCCCACATGAAACTCCAGATCACGCCTCCTCATATTAGCATAACTCTTTTGACATGATTGAGCAATCTGTATCTTCTCTCTAATCTGAAACACTTTATCCATAGTATCTGCAACCATTTGAGGACTAACCAATGCTTTCTCATCAATCTCATCCCAGTGTAAAGGTGATCTACATTTTTATCCATACAGCGCCTCAAACAATGCCATCTGAATGCTTAAGTGATAACTATTATTGTAAGTGAACTTTGCTAAAGGCAAGTACTCTGTCCATGATCTGCCCCAATGTAGTACACAAGATCTTAACATGTCCTCCAATTGCCTATTCAACTGCTCTATTTGCCCATCTATCTGTAGATGATAAGTGGTACTAAAATCCAATCGAGTTCCCATAGCCTTGTGTAAAGCCTTCCAAAATTTGAAAGTAAACACTGATCCATGATCAGTAATAAAAGACTTAGGCACTCCATGCAACCTCATAATCTCCTTATGATAAATCCAAGCATACTTCTTAGCTGTATAAATAGTCTTCACAGGTACAAAATGAGCTACTTTAGTTAGTCTGTCTACTATCACCCATATGCTGTTATAACCTGATGTAGTACATGGTAGTCAAATTTTTTATGATATGCATATGAGATTACTTGGGATAGAAAGTATCTCATGTGTTTATGGTACTTATTCTTATGTATGGATGTTTAAATGAACGGAATAGAGAATATCCCAAGTTTGCACTTGATGGAATAGATAGATGAGTATATCCCATGATTGTGTGTGATGTGAGGTGCCTGGATAAAATGTTTATGGTTATGCTTGCATACGCCCTAAATGGCATAGATTATTGTATAGAAATTAGGAGGACTTGACCCTTATGAATATATATTCATGGAGTGATTATATTGTCATATTTTATTCATGTTCTAGGTTAGAACAGGTGCTTTATGATTGATTACTATCTACTAACGTGCCTACTTACTGAGTTAACCTAGGACTCATGCCTTCTTATTTTAATTTTTAGCTGGCATGTTAGGTAAAGAATCCCAATTTTGAGTTGGGGCTTATGAGCAAGAATTGAAGATATTTTCATCATGGTATGACAACTTGAGATTGGGATCCCTTCATGTATATGTATTTCAAAATTTAATTAGATTATTGTAATGTGGTGTATTGATATTTAAGATAATCAGAATGATGTATATTGTATAGTATTGGTTGTCATAATGATGAAATTGTGAATAGATCTATGTGATTGCTATCATGATTCAGTTTTGATCTTGGGAATGCAGCTGTGGATGTGGGTGTGAGTTTGGTGGTTAGTATCATTGTTTTATAATTATTGAAATATCAATTTTTATATGATTAAATGTATGGTAGGTGTATATCCTTATATTTTAGGGTAGACTTTACTAGATTTTTGGTAGAATTTTTTCTTAGAAATGGGGAAAATACAGGGTGATGTTAAAACGCATAGGCCCCAGGGCGGGGTGTTACATTATATGAGCCACATTATGAGTTTATGTGCATGACATGAGCATTTGATATGTAGCATGTGTACCATGGTATGTACTAGTATGCATCTATTTGTGTTATGATTGTGTGTTAAGAATCTATGTATGATTCCCATGTTGGCTGATTATAAAGGCTGTTAAGTCTAACCCCTTTAGTAAGCTTTATTTTTATGATGAATGGGATTAAACAACTTAGTTTTGATGATGAGCAACAAAAGAGTGAAGAATTAAGGTACTAACAAATTACTTTCCAAGTGTTGCAACATTAAAAATAAAAACTGATTAAGCAAAGTAATTGTAAAGTTGTTAATTGTAAAATTTTTACATTAACCCTTTGCGAAGCCCCAAAAGATTTTGAGGAAAGATGTAATTATTTTATAGTTATAAATGGATGGTTTATATGCAATCTTGGAAATTGGAGGAAAATTCCCTGAAAAAAATAGAAATTAGTGGTGGACATGAGCCATGGGTTATGTATTTTGATGAATTGGAAGGAAATACTGGGAAAAACATAGTTAATAGATATTATAAATGGGCTGCCTGTGTACTAGGTGTGCACCGCTGGAGCATGGGGTGTTAGGTATAAAATATTCTACCAGCCCCAAAACTTAGCCATTTTTGTTGCTTCCCTCTCCTTCTCTCCACACCATCCCTTTGGCTCGTCTATTATGCTCTTGTGATCAAAATTTGATGGGGAAATCGATGACAAGTGGGTTGTAGTGATTTGGCATGAAGAAAACTCAAGATTTGGGGATGGTAGAAGCAAAGCAATTGTAGGAGAATTGAGGGTTTAGCATTACAACCCAAGTTTGTCGATTCTAAACAGATAAAATCTAGGGGTAAGTTAACTTTACTGCTATTTATCAATTCTTGTTAAGTAAATCAAGCGTTTTTTAGTTTCTAAATAGTTTTTGGAATTGGGAGGTTGGAAAATGGGGGAAATAAGGAATAAATGGCAAATTGGGTGTAATGATCATTAATTGAGATGTGATTTATATTAAAATAGGTGTAAATGTAATTTGGGAGAGAAATCCCAACTTTTTTATAGTTGAAATTATGAAATCTAAAATTTGCACCTTAGGTGTTTGATGAAATGACCATGAGATAGATGTAGTACAAGTTGCTCTTGATGTTGATCTCTTAATTACTCCTTAATTGTGGTTCAAACAAAGAAGGGAGTAAACCCTAGAAACAGTTGAATTATGAAACGAGATTAGGGTAAAAGTTGATAAGGCTTTCTAAAATTTAAATAGATCAAATACTAATGAGATATGTCCTGTACATAGAACTATGGATCATTGAACTAGACTTGGCTTTTCAGAATTTAAGGCAAAGGAAAAGCATATAGGTTGAGCATAAGGTAATCAAGTAATTTTGATACTTACCATTTTCTATGTTTAATTACATATTTTGGGTAGTATGAAGCATTTTTGAATATAATTGATGCATGAAAAGATAATGTAAATAATGAATGTTTGATATCTATTTGATATTCTACTGTATAAAGCAGGAAGCATAACATGTTGTTATGAGTTGTGCATTAGTAAAGATAGGTGGATTGATCTATAAATGGATGACAAGATATAATAATTTTGTTAGTAAGAGCAAATTGATTATGAATTATATATTTTGGTTGATAGTATTTGTATTAACATGCGATAAAATATGTATAAGATCAATAAGGAAAGGAAGATGTAGAGAAAGAGGAAGTAAGGTGAAATTGGCTTTAAAGTAGGTTTATCTTTTAAAATTTATAATTGATATTCCATATGAGTGCATTTTAGGCATTGTTGTATGATTTTGAAGTGAACAGAGTTGATATTCTCCATGAATGCATTCTAAGCATTATTGTATGATTTTGAAGTGAATTGAATATATATTAATTGGATTGGGTTTTGGAAACACATAACTTGGATTAGCAATGGGGAATTGTTAATAATATGGAGAATAGGTTTTGAGTGTGGACCTATATCAATGTGTAGGAAATAAACTAAATGTTTGATTCTACACATGAGTGTAATGAATGTTTTGGAATAACTTTGGTTGAATTTTTCCTCATTTACACCATCATAAGTATCTATTATGTATGCGTCCAATTTGTATTAATGGAGGATGGGATAAAGGGATCATTTAGAAGAAGAAGGGAGTGAATTACAGGGTGAAAGAACAAAGTGTAAAAAATGGCCAGCAGGAGCACAACCTTCTAGCAGACTAGGAGCCTATGCGCCCAACCAGCCTACACCCAACCTAGTTTTTTAGCAGATTGGGCGCCTATGTGCCAAACTTGCTGTTAATAGTGACTTTTGCCAAATTTTTATATTTTTCTTACTTTGTTACTTTTAACTACATATGTTATATGTTTATTATTTTAAGTACTTTTAAGTAGGAAATATGATGAGAAATAGATGGAATAGATAAAAGACCCTAAGACAAGTGTTACAAATGATCATTAGTGAGTAATTAACCCATATAAGCGTTTGAAATTATTATAATGATTTTGTATGACATGGAGTCTAGAAATTAATTGAGAATTTTGTGCTTGAGTCTTTTTGGAAGAATTTAACATAGTAATGAGATGTTGTTCATAGATGAAATGGATTTAGGTTGCATACAAATTATAAAATTCTAACTTGGACAAATGTTGTGTATACCTATGCATGAATTGTGTAAATTAAACTTGTTTGATATATAGATTGTACTTGATGTGTAGGTAAAGATGGAATGATATGTGTGATGGGATAGGAGGATAGATTGTTGATGAGAATGCAAAATGTCATATTTTATTCTCCTAATACTTCATCTTTTGCACCTATTTGATTCCTAAATA
>JAYJMB010088583.1:0-19193 GCA_036873735.1 Pouteria campechiana | reverse complement strand
ATATTTAGGAATCAAATAGGTGCAAAAGATGAAGTATTAGGAGAATAAAATATGACATTTTGCATTCTCATCACCAAACTCATGTCTGAAAGGCTTCATTAAGTCAAATCATCAGCAAGACATCCTCTGCCTTATGGAATGGCAATGACAAAAAATTAAGAAAGATAAAAGTAGATTTATCATAGGAAGTACTGGATCAATTCAAATACTCAAACATGATTGATAAGGTGACACAAAAAAGAATGGGAATATACATATCATCGGGTGGTATAGTCACTGAGAAAGTAAAAAGGCCAAGACAACCAGAAAGAGTGAGGGAAGAAGAGGAAGAAGAGGAAGAAGAGAGGTTTGAATTAATTAGGGAAGAAAGGAAGGAAGCATCTTCAAGAGTAGCTGTCATAGAAAAATTTGTAACTGAAATGATAAATAAAATATAACAAGATTATTTCTCTGTTGAAGAAAGAACAACAATGGAAAATGAAGATATAGCATCTTGTGTCAGAATAGTAGGAAGGGTAAGAGATGAAGAAGAAAGATCAGAGGACCATATACATTCAACCTCAGCAGCAACAGAAATAGAGGCAACAACTGCACTATCTCCACCTCACAGTCCAAATTCATTCATACTAACTTATTCATCTCCACCTCATCCCACTCCACAAGACCTAGAGAGAAGAGTCATCAATATTGAAACATTCTTTTTAGCTCTCAATATTAGAATGGATTCAATGGATCAATAACTAGACACTCTAATCTCCTCAGCTAAATCCATCAGAGGTCAAACACAATCTTCTCAATCCTCTCCACAATTTTCTTTAGTCCATAAAGCTAGACCTGTTTCACCAATTAGGTCTACACATTCCTCAACTACATCTTCACTTTCTAATTCCCATCACTCATCTTTTGATCACATAACTCATAATTCTTCAACATCCACATCTTCCTCACTTTCATCATTTGAGTTAGTTGAAGCACTCTTTGATTCAGAAATACCTATCACTCAAATTTTTAAATTTGTAAAAACCACCTTAAAGAAAAACACTTATCCTTCATCAGGTGTCCCCCATAGTACTACTCATCCTCATCCTTCCATCACTAGAACTGGAAATTCACTCATGCATCTTTCATTCCTCCACATAGAGATGTTGTCACAACAAAAGCACCTCAACATTCCTTTCAAACAGAAAAATCCTATCTTCCTACTACAAAAGATCCTCGAGAATTTGTACCCCCTGATATCTTTGTTCCACCACCAATAAAACTTAGCAAGAAGATAAGATTAACAGAAGAAGAAATTGAGCATAAATAAAGAATAAATGAACATACTTACTTTTAATTGAAAGTTCAAAAGGCAAGTTTCAGTTATTTGGATCTTCCATTCCCACACTTTAATGACCTTGAATTCATAAAACTCAATATTGACACCATCAAAAAGCCTCTTCCTAAAGATTTCAAGCCAGAACTTCCAAACATAGATGAATTTGTTGATAACTTCATACTAGATTTCCAGGGACCGTCATCATCATCATCATTCACCCCAAATCCTCCTCAAACAAACAATCCTATATCTTTTAAGTCAACTTCTAGGGTACCACCTCACATTGTTCTTGAAGCATCTGACCCTGATTTGTTCTATCTTCCATATGATGTATATCAACAATGCAAGTTCATGCAAATTGATGCACAATTTGATAACTTACCTTCATCCTTTCCAGAATTTGATAATCCAGACTATTTTGAAAGGCTAAGGGTAATTGAACTTGAATGAATTTTTTCCACAAAATCTAGGATTTCATCATCCATCCCAACAATTTCCTCTTCCATCATCTCTTATTCTTCTAAGTCAACACCTCCTTCCCTTACTTTACCCTATCCTCCTCCTTCCTCAAGATTCAAAATTCCACTTACTAAATCCAAAACATCCATTTCTAAACCTTCAAAAGTTGATAATACCTTCGAGAATTATAGATATATTGATCCTATTCCCATAGGTCACACTCTATATAAAAGAAGGATGACAGCCAATTTTAAAGCCAATGCTTAAGGAAAACCTCTACTTTATCCATACTTAGCAGATCTTGAATTTCAACTTTGACTCAAGGTTGTCAACTACAAGGAAAGCACTGAATAACCTAAGAATAATGTTTAGACTACTAAATACATTGTATTTTGATTCTGTTTATATCTTATACATTTATCTTACACATCAATGAAGTATATAGTTTATAGTTTTCCCATATTGCTTAAATATTATTCCTTAAAAATTATTTATCTTTTTAATTTTGATAAAAAGGAAGAGAGATATAGTAAAACTTATGTGAAATTAGATCAAAACAGAGCATAATATAGTATCTATTTAGGGGAAGCCACATGATCTAAGTGAGCACACTACGTCTAGGGGAGTCATAATACAATCTCATGGATATTCAAAATTATGAATATTTTTACTCTTGAAAGGTATTTCACTCAAATGTTTTGTAATCATCAAAAAGGAGAAGAATATTGAACGGAATGGTATATATAGCAAATTGCTAAGTTTTAATGATAAGCAATAACAGCAATAACATATGAGTGAACACTTGTGGTACTAACAGTTGTGTTCCCAAGTATTGCAGAATAGATATAAATAATGTATAGGAAAACAACTCAAATATAGTGGACAGAGTATACAGAGAATGCATTAGCAAGCAAAATTCATTGACTAAAAGGAGACAACAATGACACTGAAACTTTGAAAAGAAGCCACAAATAATATCTATAACCATGACGTTCAAGACTTAAAGAGTAATCAAATAAATCTTCTACAAATAAAGTTAGTACTAGAAAGCATCTACCTTAGAAAGATTCAAACAAATCATTTTATGAACAAGTTAGATAAAATGCTTATACACAACATCTATCAACAACAGAATATTGAATTTAGATTGCAAAAATATAGATGAAATGGAGCTAAACTTAGACAAATGAAGAGCTAAAAATAGAGTTGAATCATTCAAGCACTTGTATCTCATATAAAGTTAATATGAGACTAAAGAAGAACTAAGAACTTATCTACAATCCTCTACAGATGATATAGAAGATAAAGTAGAAGCAGCATAGTAGCCACAGATGAATAACTTTGTCTATCATCTTCATCTACAAGTTTGTTTGTCACTTGCAACAAACAAACTATTAGATGAATTGCTGAGGAAATTATTCATCTATGCATCTATACAATTATCTGTTACTTGTAATAGACAAACCAATAGACGAAATACTAAAAAAAGGATTTGTCTATGGCTTATCAATTTGTCTATTACTTATGATAAACAAACCAATAGATGAACTAGTTGAAGAACTTCATCTAAGCCTTACAAATTCGTCTGCAACTCTCTATAGAAAAATCAATAGACAAAGTCATTTCATCTTCTATGAAGAAGCCTTGTCCGCCCCAATAAGAATCATCTATTGCTTACAATAGATAAACCGATAGACAAAGCTACTTCATCTGGTGAAAGAAATTTCATCTGATGAAAGAAAACTTCGTCTAATGAGAAAACTTTGTCTGATGAATAGGAAAGAGAAGAACTTTGTCTAGGCCTCTACAATTTATTTATCACTTACAATAGACAAACTAGAAGATGAAGTAAAATGATACAATGATCTTAGAAAAATTTACAAAGACAAAGTTATCTATCATTTGGATCTACTTAGATCCAATTTGTCTATTACTTACAAGAGACAAACTAGGACTTGATTAGACAAAGTCCTTAGACAAACTATGGGTGAATCTCTATGGCATATCATGAAGAATAGAAGCTACTTATACTCAACATTGCTGGCTACAGTCTCCAATCAAACTTTCATTAGAATAAGATTTTCTTAACCATCGAACAAATCGAGCTTAGTCGAAGAAGGAAATAAATTCAAAGGAAAGAAGTCTTCACTCTGATAAAGATTGCAACTCTCAGAGGCTATGACACTTCAGGCTTAATGGGCATCTTTCCAAAATAATGAAATAGTCAATCATGCAGAAAATCTTTATCTTGTGTTTGCTAAAATCGAAAAGGCATCTTCTTCAAGGACGGTGCTGCAGGCTTTCCAACTATAATAGTTTATCAAGAAGATAACTTTTTAACGGGAGAAAACTTAGACTAGTCTTCAACATTCAAAGAAATCCAACTACCTCCAATGGATAGAAATTTTTGGTGCAATATAAAGGTAGTGCAGTGTCAACAAAGAAGGTTAAGGAAGCTGAGAGAAAATTGAGAAACAAGTAATCTCTCTCAATTAGACAATACTTCCTCCTATATAACCAATCTCCATTGCGCTGATAGAGGAAGAACCATAAAGATCTATCTTAATCATATTTTTGGAGTGTTGATACCTTATGTGCTTCAATGAGTAATCATTGTATATGTGCTTAAACTTTGTACAAATTTGCCTAATATAAGAGGCAAAGTAATGTGCCAAATGAGTGTTGTAAATCAACTATATAAATTTATGGTGAGCTTAGGAAAACCAACAAGTTTGCTAGTGATCTTCAAAATTGGCAACTTTCCTAGTGAGCTCATGAAAACCAGAAGAGTGCTGGGAGCACTATGTTTATACCCCCTAGAGTTGGAATCCAAAAGAGTGTTGGAAAAACTGTTTACACCCCAAGAGTTAGAATCTAGAATAGCTTTGGAGCACTTGTGTATTTCCATTATATGGAATATAGTAGAACCCAAGGCGCAATAAGTGTGTGCTCTTGGAAAAGTGGATGTAGGGACTGAGTTCCCGAACAATAATGAAAATCATTGTATGTATTGCCTGCTTGATTACTTTACTTAGCATAACATTATCACATACATGATCACACTCACAAAATAACTTGCTTGAAAAGAGAATAGCTAAGGAAAGTTGAATCTGTGCATAAAATAGACATCATAATAGTGCAAACAACCATGAAAATCACATATGCATTACAATATCATTTCTACTTAGCACATTAATTTTTATTTGGCCATAATTTTTATATACTCAAGTCACCCCACCCCTCTTGAGTTATCTTCTACATGGGACCAATAATAACAAGAGAGAACTCAATTTGTGTGTTAGAGATCATAAACAGAGATTGAAAAAGTGAGATGTGTGCAGAAGAAAATTCATTGAATGAAAGCAAAGTGGATAGGGTAGTGGTTGAGATGTTTTGGATTGGAAATAGTTCTTTTGTTGGATTTGGTAGAGTTTGTGATGTTTCTGAAGAAGAAGATAAGGATCTTGAATGGATATCTATAAGAAATATCATGTTCTTTACAGATTACAAAGATCATCTTTAGGCATGTCCGAAGGCTAGACTTTAAACCTAACCATCTTTTAAGGTCGATGCAGAAGAGGAAAAAGTAGGGCCCTTAGGAAACCCTTCTCCCTCATCCAAAACTTCAACTCCTCAGATGTGACCTTACAAAATTAATGGAGGCATATGCATGATTCCAAACTTGATTAAAGGATCATAATTGGGTTCCACCACAATCTCTTCAATCCCACCTTTTCTTCCATCCATCCCATCCTTGCTACACTCTTTCACTATTAGTTTAGAACTCTATTTGTACTAAAATAAGTTTGAGTGTATCTCTATTTATAACTCTATTTGTGCTAAAATGAAATGAAATGAAATTTCTTTTTGTGTTAATTCTTAGTATTTCATTTTCATGCATATTCTCTCTTGGATGTTTTCCCTTTTTCCCTTTCGATAAAGATAAAAAGGGGGAGAAATAGTTTATTTTGTATAAGTGGAGTGATATTATGTTTATATAAGAATAAATAGTCTATTTGTATGGTTGTATGATTAGAATCCAGGTGCACCCATTCAGGGGAAGGATGCACAAAGGGGGAGCTATGTATATTTCATGCTGATTGTAAATCATTTCTGTTTAGTTTCTATATATGTTTATATTTTACTTGTTTGAAAGGCATTTCACTCAAATATTTTGTCATCATCCAAAAGAGGGTGATTGTTTAACGAAACCTCTTTTAATTGGATTGATTTTGATGATAAGTTTGTTTAGCTAACCAAGTTTTGATGATGAGCAAAAGCACATGAGTGAAAGTTTACTGATTAATATTTCCCAAGTGTATTGTAATGGACATTATATTAGGAAAATAACATAATTGAATAGCACATACAAGATCATATCAAAGAAAAAATCCACTAGCTTACAAGGAAGAAAATGTAAATGCTCAAATAAGAAAGAATGACATTGAAACTTTGAAGAATAGTATGTTAAACAACTTCCTCATATGCCTCAAAGCACTACCAAAGTAATTTAGACAATTGCCCAAAGTTAGACAGAAACAAGCCTTCAAAATGTAGAAAAAGAATCTAAGTTCCAGACTCAAGCAAAGAGTCAGGTACTAAAGAAGCAAGTTTGAATACTGCATGACCAATCTCGGACATAGAACCAAATTTGAACATTGCTGAACAAGAAGCCAAGACACTAAAAATGTAGAACTAAATTTAGACATTATAGAATTCAAACTCAAACACTATTGAAGACTAAAGAGAGAAACCAAGTACGTCAAAAGTCCAAATCCAAAAATCCTAAGTGCTAAATCCTGGACATTATCATTGTTGAAGGCACCAAGTTTGAAATCTTAACTTCAAACATTGTCAACTCATTTCCGGACATAGCCAGAATTAAGCCATGCGACTAAGTGCAATTCACACCAGTCCAAGTCTAAAATATTAACTTCAGACATGGCTTTCCAATTATGAACATGATGGTTCATTTTTTAACATAGCTTAAAGAAGTCTGTTGCAAGTTGAACGACTCAAGCAAGTTGGAAATCTTAACTCCAAACATAGAGACTAAACTCAAACATGGTTGAACAAACTTAAGACATGAGAACCTGCAAGAGAGCTTCAATGGTCAGAAAATTTTGTTAATTTTCTCACATTAAATGAACATCATCTTCTCCAACAGAAAGATTTTGAATCCCATTATAAAAAAAGTAAAGAGAGGCCATTCTAAGAATTACATAAGTTAGGAAATTTGAGAAGCAAACAAGGGCATTTATGCTCTGACATTAAAGTTTTATTCCAAACTCCATTGCACAAAAATGTCATCTACATTCAAAGAACATTCTCTACAAAAGCTTAATGGAGTCTATTATTCTATATTTAATTCAATACATTTTCTTACTATACTTAATTGTGTACAAACTTAGCTTGTGTAAGAGGCTTTTTTATTATACGTCTTTCATTGATTGGGATAGCAAGCAAGGGGCTTGTTGATCTTGTAAAAGTTTATTAGTGAGCTTGGAAACTAACATATGAAAGTTTTTAGTAAGCTTGTAAAACCAATAAGTTGATTGCCATAAGTCTTACTCAGAGAAGAGGAGTAGGTACCATGTTTTGGGCCGAACCTCTATAAAATTACCTATGCACTATGTTGCATGATTCATTCTTTTCGTTACTTCAGCACCTTGATTTTATATTGGCCAAAATTTTTAGTAGCTCAATTCACTTCTCCCCTCTTGAGCCACCTTATAACATAACCAACATGTTCAACTTGTAAGAATCATGTTGCTAATTTTAGGAGGAAAACTTTTAGTTTTCATAAAGGGCACTGTTATTTTTGCAATAAGTTTGGACATGTTGCTTATAATTGTACTGTAAAAAGATTGTTAAATAATGGGATAAATTTAATTTGAGTGCCTAAACAAGTTATTTTCATTCTTAACAAACATGGACCCAAGATGTGGGTACCAAAGACTTGAGTTTTTCTTTTTCAGGTGTGCTTGAATTCAAGAGTAAAGTTCAGTTAGTACCATGACAATGGATATTCACATCACATGATAAAAAATAAGCATTTGTTTAAAATTTTATCTTTTTAGGATAAAGGTAGAGTAAATTTTGGAGATAATAACCTAGGTATAATCAGAGGAATTAGTATGGCAATTATTTTAGGTATGGATATAATTGATGTATATTACATAGAAGGTCTTAACACAACCTTTTAAGTATAAGTCAGTTGTGTGACAAAAGTTTTAAAGTTGTGTTTAATTCTAATAAATGTATTATTCACAATAATGTAGGAAATATTATATGTTGTGGAAAGCGTAATGAAAATATGTATACTATGGGCCTTAGTGTAGATCACGTAAAATGTCTATCTATAGTAGACAATGAGACTTTATTATGGCATAAATGATTTGGACATGTCAACATGTATAGAATTAAGAAGCTTAAAATTAGATCTTCTAAAAGGTTTATGCAGAATGAAAATTAATGTGGATCATATCTGTGATGCATGTCAATTTGGCAAACAAATGATATAGATGAGGTGAGTCGAGTATCGTTCCCACAAGGAATTAGGTTGTTACTGTAAAGTCTAGCTCCCTTACTAAGTTTAATTTTGATGATGAATGAAATTAAATAACTTAGTTTTGATGATAAATAAACAAATGGGTGAAAATTTATGGCACTGACAAGTTACTTTTCAAGTGATGCAACATTTAAATATCAAAAGAGATTAAGGAGAGTAACTACAAGTAACAAAATGTGTTAATTGTAAAATTATTCCATTAACCCTTGAAAGGAAGATTTTTCAAAGGAACGCTCAAAAAAAGTTGTTCAGAATTGCTAAGAAGTAAATCAAAGTCTTTTCAGAAACTTGGCATGAAAATCAAAAGCTAAGAAGTATTCAAGAATCAACTCAGACCCTAATAAGACCTATCTAGAACCCCATCAGAGATTGTTCAGAACCTCCTAAGAATCAGGATGTATTGTTACTGCACATCAGAAGATGGACAAAAGCTTTCTCAAAATTATAAAAGTATGTTAGAAGATAAATAGAGAAACTTTCTGCACTTAGAAGTTCTTAAGAAGAATGTCAGAAGCAATACTAAGGCATATAGAATTAATCTAGAAGTAAATACTAAAGTCAGAATCTTCTCAAAAGACCTTCAGGAACAAAACATAAAAAATGTCAAAAGTAAAATTGAACCTCAGAGCTAAATTAGAAGAATCATTCCACATTCAAAAAAACCTCAGAAGAAATATCGAGGAATACAAAATTATGCCAGAAGAAACTTTGGTATGACAGAAGCAACTCAGAATGCTAAAGATCCTCAAAAGTAACTCAAAAGTAATATCAGAGGCATTTTTAAGAAGGCATGAGTCAAAGAAGAATAATTAAAGAAAAATCTAATTTTCATAGACATATCGGAAGTCTCTCAAAAGTTCTTCAGAAGCTCAGAATATGACCATTGACAATAAAATCAATGCACAAAAAACCTGAAGAGAATACTTAAATCATTGATTGTAAAAATTCTGAAGAACCACTTCAAAAGTTCTATTTAGCTATGGATCGAAAGATAAAAGTTTTGGGTACTTGACTTAGAAATTTTAAAGCTCAATAGAATGCAAAAGTCATTACCAACTCTGCCTAGCAAATTTGAAAATGGTGCCAAAGGTGACAATGTTTAAATCTTTTCAAAGCCTATAAAAAGATAAATATGGAAACACTTAAAAATATCTAAAAACACACTAAAAATCATCTGATTCAAGAAGAGCATCCACAATCTTTCATCATTTAACTCCAACTGCTATAATACCACTAAAGCATTTAAAGCCTTCAAAGCGAAATCTGCTTCAACTTCAAAAGGACTTTGAATCTAATCTCATTGCATACTTTGTTCATTTAATTGAGTTTTAATTTTTGTACAAGTTTGCATAAATAAGAGGCATTAATTTGTAAATTTCCATTGAAAAGCAATGAGTTAGTCGCTAAGCTCTTTGAAACTAACAGTTTATAAAAGTTTTTGGTGAACTTGGAAAACCAGTAAGTTAGTTGGTAAGCTTAGAAACCAATATGTATAAGTTAGTTGGTGAGCTTGGAAGCTAACATGTAAAAGTTTTTGGTGAGCTTGGAAAACCAGTAAGTTATTGAAGAAGTTGTAAAACCAATAAGTGTTTAGTGGAACCTAAGTTCAATAAAGGAAACTAACTCAGGGAAGTGGAGTAGGAACCCAGGAAGGGCCAAACCACTGTAAAAATCTTGTGCATACATACTTTGAGTTTTATTTTCTTTTATTTTAAGCATATTTCTAAAGTTATTAGCCAAAATTTTTGAAAGCTCAATTCACACCCCCCCCTTCTTGAGCTACTATCTAGTTAGGGACCAACAGTTACGCACTAAGTACCAAACTTGTATCAAATTAGTATTATTTGATTGAATCAATTGCAACAATTGTTGTGAAAACTAAATCTAAATAGAATAATGAAGTTAACCAATAACAAGAGCAAAGGAAGAAAGATCAATGGATGACATACCCAGGGATTCAACTTCAAATAGCTAATCCACTTATATTGATGAATTACATTAAGTAAATTATCATTCCTCTCATTGTCAATTGGATGCACTAAAGTATCTACCACCCTTTCTCATGTGCTATGGTAGGTGCGCCTATTTAATTGATCTACTATGTCTCAATGCATCCAAATCAATAAACTCATTAAGCTTAAGCATCCATATATAATATATGCACTCGCAAGGTCATACTCACACGGATTACACATGTACAATGGTTATCTCTAGACTTCATTGTATCATATATTCTTTAATTCAAGAGTCTATTCCTAATTCATCTCTCTTGAGCAAAAATTTGGAATCTCAATTCAAGCATGTGGAGGCCAATCACATAAATACATTAAGTGTAGAAAAGAAGAAACAATAAGAAAGAAGATAATCTAAATCAAAAATCAAACATCAACATAAGATTCATTGCTGGGATTAACCCTAGATAAAAGAAATTTAGAACATCATATTTAAATTAAAACTAACTAAGTAATTGATAAACATCATCATAATCCAAGTTGATTCCAATTACAAAACGTGAACTAGAAAAAAAGGAAAATAATTGTAGCAACTTTCTCCAAATATCTCCTTGCTCTAAGCTCTCCTCCCTCATCTCCTTCCCAAAAGTCTTCAAAAAATCCCCTAATCCACGTGTTAAGCATGTATTTATAACCCTCCTAATTAGGTTTAAACCCCTCTTATGTAAATTAAAATAATTTTAGGCCCAAAATTAATAATGTTTAAAAATAATCATGTTACTACAAATGGGGACTGCAGCTCTCAGATTGGGGGTCGTGGCTCCCAATCTCTATTTGCAATGTTGTCTTTTCTACATAATTAGCACCACGACTCCATAATGTCTAGGAGCAGTGTCTAGTATTTAGACCATATCTTTCTCATAGAATGTCAGAATTACTTGATTTTTTAATGTGTTGGCAATATAATTATAAGGGATACAACTTTCAAACATATTTTCCAAATCAGCCTTCATATTTATTAAAAGTTGAATAAAAGTGATGCCTTTGTCATATTCAACAGATCTGAAGTCTGAGATAGTTGCAGTTTTTTGGCCATAACTTTCATGTTTGATCTCGAAATCATGTGATTCTTGATTCATTAGATAGTTACATGAAAGGATAGAACTTCTATGTTGAATACCTTCCTGAATTAGTCTCTATATGTACCAAAAATAGCCTTAAAGTGATGCCTTTTATCATCTTCAACAGTTTTAACACCTAAAATAAAAACTAACTCCATTAAATACAATATATAATAAAAGACATTGAACTTACATTAATTGAGGATCCAAAATAAGTGAATTCAGGTATTCAAACATGGCAAAATATGGTCTAATTAAATACCCCCAAACTTGGCTTTTGATCATCCTCAAGCAAAATAGTAACCAAACTAATGAAACGGTTAAGATAGTCTCTCTAAATCAATCAAAAACATGCTAGACAAATTGCACATATACACATATTAAACTCATGATTCATCAATCCCTTCTTGAATTGAGAATGTGTATGTGTTTTATCAATCTCATGTTACATGCATGCTTTTTAATCAATAACATGCAATCCAGTAATTCTAATGATTTTCATGAACATTCCATAAGCTTGATTTTCAGAATCACTCTCCACTAATGTAGACAAATCTATTCACTTGGATCAATAGGTATTTATTAAGATTGTAACAGGGCCTTAGTTTAGTTAGCAAAGAAAAGGAATAAGGTTTTACAAAGTAAGAGATCATAAATTGAAATTGTACATGAATGTTCACTCTCTTGACTTATTATTGTTGGTATAAATGCATAGTTTCGATGACAAATAAAATTTGATTAAAGATTATGTACTGATGGTTGTTACTTAGATTTTAGTATGAAGAATCAAGCTGCAGATCTTACATGCATAGAAAATATTTTCCAAGGCAACAAGGCTTCGATAAGAAAAGAAGCAAAAGACGAAGTGCTATTATAGACAAAGCATGAATGAAAAGGATTCAACTATTTTCATTCAATTGTCGAAGTAGAAGATTATATCTGATGGATGCAAAGCAGTATGCATACAATAGACTTCATCTATCATAAGCAAGCCAAATTTAAGCCAATGGTCATCTATTGAGAACATACAAAGATAGAGAAGTGAAGATCTTTTAGTAAAGTAGTGAAAGGTCTTATGGCAAAGCAAAGATTTTGTCTATCATAAGAGAGCTAATGATCGTCTACTATGAATAGACAAAGCAGAGAAGTGAAGGTCCTATGGTTCATCTGGTGGAGTAATGACATTTGTCTATTCAACTAAGCTCATCTATTATCTACAAAAGACAACCCAACTAACAAAACCGTGAAGAAAATTCATCTGCACCTCAATGCTTAGTTTGTCACTTATAATAGACAACCCATCAGATGAGGCAATAAAGGAAATCCATTTGTGCTTCAACATTCTATTTGTTACTTACAACAGACAACTCAATAAACAAAGTGTTGAAGAAATAAGTCATCCGTGCTTCTATAGTTCAACAGACAATCCACAAGACAAAGTACTGGAAAGGATAATTAGTCTGCATCTATCTGTTACTTACAATAGACAACCCATCAAACGATGTGATGAAACAACATCTCCATAATTCGTCTGCTACTTATGAGAGACATACAAACTTTGTCTAATGAACAGCTGGAGGATACTTCGTCTGTCATAAGTAAAAGATAAGCAACAGTCAAGCCGAATCGTTGGTCTTCATTCAGCATTAATAACACCCTTTTCATATTGTTGAAAGAGTCAGCCACTGCTATAATACCTCAACCAAAGCTTATTAAGAAACTGGAAATCATCTTCTCCAAGGTCAACACTATAGGCATATTAATAGACTAGGATTAAGTAGAAGTCAGAGAATCCAAATATGCTAATCAAAATAGTCTGTTATCATTAAGGAAGCTCACCTACCACCAATGGCTAGAATTCAAAGTAGCTATAAATTAAGCATCGTTGGAGCAGGAGAAAGAAGTAAAGTATTAAAGAACTTATTCAAAATCCTCTTAAGAGCATTTACTGATTTGATCCAAAACCTTCTACTATCTTTCAAGAATCAAGGGCCTTGCATTCAAACCTTCCTCAACTCTCTTTGAAGGCTCTCAACCAACCTTTGGGAAGATCATTTACTTATGCATTTAATATTTAGATTTCTTTCCCTGTGCTTACTAAGAAATACCTGTGCTTCAACTTTTGATATTCATTCTTTGGAAATTCTTTGAGCTAGCGGTTGAGACTAGACTTAAGAAGAGTTATGACTATCTTAGTGCAGACAAAAGTTATTTATTCACACCCCCTACAGCTAAAATCTATGGTGTAGATGTAACCGTTTTTGATAGTCTTTGTTATATGGATTGTTGGATATTAATGGCTATATGATCTTGTTTCATTCATGATGTTGTTTTCAATAATTTAATTTAATTTATTACTTGATCATTATCAATATTATGAATTATATTAATTATTCAAGCATAGTTAAGGTAGACACCATATGCTAAACCATGAGCTCACTTTAATGAAAAGGATAGATGGTTAAGGTAGCCACCATATGGTAAAACCATGCTATTTTGGTTCTTATGTTCTTGAGCTTAAAGGGTTTTCACCTCAATTATGCTACACACCATAAGTAATTGGAACGAGTGAAAACACATAATTTAAACCCACACACCTAACTGTAATAATCTTACTTTTGAAAGAACGAACCCAAGTGAGGCATTGAATCCAACATTCCACTAGCAAAGGGGCATCATCTAGTGGTGAAAACACCTGATTTAAACCCGCACACCTAATAGTAATAATCTTACTTTCAAAAGAACGAACCCAAGTGAGGCAATGAATCCAACATTCCACTAGCAAAGGGGCATCATCTAGTGGTGAAATTGGATCCCTAGACCTTTGCATCTTGCTAATCTCCCTGCATTATTTTTAGTCATTGATTTACTTGCATTCCATTAAGTTTTTGAAAATTTGAAATTATAGCAAACATTATTCCATGTTTATTTAGTTATAAATATAGGCTCTTTAAGACTAATACAGTTCAGTAACTAAAATTAATTAAGTTAGTTTGACCATTATCTATGGAATTGACCCTTGCATTGCACACTATACTATACTTTCGTACACTTTTGAGGAATTATAATTTGAAGCATCAAGTTTTTGATGTCATTGCCAAGGAATGGTTCTAAATTGATTTGATCAAGATTTGTTACAATCATTGTTTTAGTTTTTGTGTATAATTGTATATAAGAGCATTTTTAATTGTTTCCTTCTTTTTGTTGCAGTATTGTGAATGAACGGAAGGAGAGCTTTACATCCAACTCTATTTCCATTAAACTATCATGCTGACAAAGTGGAAATTGAAACAGAGATTTTAAGCGAAAGAGAAGAAGTACACATGACTGATAACATGGGGAACTGACTGGCTCAACAAGTGCAACGGGCTCAATAATTAATGAAAGAGTTTGCATGCCCTACTATAGGGATTTCACCTTGATGCATTGTATTAGATAAGGATGCTAGAAATTGTGACTTGAAATATATCCATTTTAACATGCTTCCATCTTTTCATGGGATAGCTTCAGAGGATCCATTGAATTTCATACGTGATTTCTACACAACCATCTAAACATTTCCTTTGCAGGGCGTAACAGAAGATCAGTTATGTATGATATATTTTCCGTACACTCTAAAAGATACAACCAAGACATGGTTTATGATAGTAACTCCTGGCTCATTGAAAACATTGGGAGCAGTTTATAATAAGTTCATTGAAAAATTCTACTCTCATACTAAAACTGCTGAATTGAGAAGCAAAATAGCTACTTTCTCTCAATTGGATGGTGAAGCATTCCATAAGGGATGGGAAAGATTTAAAGTAATTTTGGTTCAATGCCCTCATCATAGATATCCACTTGAGTTGCTTAACCAATTTTTCTATGATGGACTGACACAACCATGCCAAGCTATGGTGGACAATGCAGCAGGTGGAGCAGTGGGCGAAAAGGCTTTAGAAGAAACTTATGAGCTATATGAGATGTTGGGTGCAAATTCTCAATAGAAAAGTGTAAAAGGTAGATCTAGGTGACTTTATGAAGTGATCTCGAACTCTGATCTATCAATGTAGATGTTAGAGATGGTTAAGTAGATGAAGACAATATGCTCTATGATGGTGCACTTGAAGCAACCACAACCAACTCTAGTAGAGGTTTATTCTCTTTGTGGTAATTTAGGACATGAACCTAATGTTTTCCCTTCAAATGAACATTTTAAAGGTAATGCTGAGCAAGCTAATGCAATGAACTTCTACAACCAATGGTCAAGGAATAGCCTTACTCAAACACTTACAATCCTGGTTGGAGAAATCATCCTAACTTCTCTTGGAACAATGAAAGAAATCAGAATCAAGCTGAAACTTTGTTTCAACCTCAACTGAAGAAGCCTACACTTAAAGAAACAATGTAGAGTTGCATTCAAGCAACCCAAACCCAGTTCCAAAATAATGCAACCAAATTTCAAAATATTGATTCGAAGTTCCATAACATGGAGGCATTTGTGAAAAGATGAAAACTCGGTTAGGATAAATTGCAAAAGCAGTACAGAGCCACAAACTTGGGAAGTTGCCTAGCCAACCAGAGCAAGAAAAAGCAATAATAACACTGAGAATTCGAAAGGTAATTAATACTAAGGTTGGAGAAAAGGTTGATAGTTCAATTATTTTTGCAGGAATGGAGAAAGGGAAAAAATACTAAGGAGGAAGGGCATCCAAAGAAGGTAGTGTTTCCAATAGTTGACCCTCCTATCAACTATAAAGCACCCCCACTAAATGATCCTCATCTCCCTTTTCCAAGAAGGCTAAAGCAGAGTAAATTTGATAAATCATTTTCTGACATTTATGATATCCTTTCCAAGGTTAATCTCAAATTGCCTTTGCTTCATATGATAAAAAACATGCCTGCGTATGTTAAATTTTAGAAGGAAATAAACACAAGGAAGTGTAAGTATGAACAATATGAGAAGGTTCTAGTGTTAGAGGTAGCCAATGCGGTTTTATACATTAACCTTCTCTCAAAACTCAAGGATCTAGGTAGTTTCAATATCTCAATCATTGTTGGAGGGACAAACAAGGTAAAGACAATGCTAGATTTAGGTGCAAGCATTATCTTGATGCTTATTTTGTTAATATACAACTTAGATTAGGAGAATTGAAACCCACTACAATGTCTCTACAACTTACAAATAGATCAGTTAAATTTCTTAGAGGCATTATAGAGGACATTCTTGTGCAAATTGATAAACTGATTATTCCTATGGATTTTGTTGTGCTTGACATGGAAAGACAAATGATTCAAGAAAGAAAAGTGCCTATTCTTCTAGGACATCCTTTCATGGCAACCACCAAGACAATCATAGATGTGTAGAATGAGAAGTTGAAGATGAATGGCTTAGATGAAACTGTGGAATTTTTTGTTTATAATTCTTCATCACTAGTTTCAAATCCCAGTGGATGTATTCAAGTTGATGAATTGGACTCACTTATTTTATCAACTTTTGTGCAAGAGGAGATAACTAATAAGATAAAACTGGTGCTCATTGCAAATGAACTGGAGGAGGATGAAGAAAAGATGAATTGGAAAGCTGAACTTGATAGAGCAGAGTAAGTCAAAGAAGGAGAAGTTTCCAATGAAGGGTTGTCACATGTGAAACCAGAAATAGAACAAGCGACTAGAACATCTCTCCAACTGGAATTCAAGCAATTACCTCAGAACTTAAAGTATGTATTTCTTAGTGAAAATAATACTTTTTTAGTGATTATTGCTTTTGACTTGTCTATTGATGAAGAAATTAAGCTGATGAATGTGGTGAAAGAGCACGAAGGGACTATAGCATGGACCTTAGTAGACATCAAGGGAATCAGCCCCATTGTGTATATGCACAAAATTTTGCTGAAAGATGATGCAAAGACTTCCCAAAAAGCTTAGAGGAGACTTAACCCACATATGAAGGAAGATATGAGAGCAGAGGTGATCAAATTATTAGATGCATATATTATCTATCCAATCACTAATAGCAAATGGGTAAGTCCAGTGCATTTGGCACCAAAGAAGTCTAGTATTTCTATTATAATAAATGACAATGATGAACTGGTGTTAATGCGAATGACTACAGGGTGGCAAATGTTCATTGACTATAGGAAACTCAATGTAGCCACAAGAAAGGATCACTTTCTGATCAGATCCTTAAAAGGTTGGTAGGACATGCTTACTATTGTTTTCTGTATAGTTATTAGGTTGTAATCAAGTTCTAATTGCCCTAGAAGACCATGAGAAAGCCACTTTTACCTACCCATTCGGAATTTTTGTATATCAGAGTATGCCATTTTATCAAAGTATGTCATTTGGTTTGTGCAATGCCCTTACAATGTTTCAAAGGTGTATGATGTCCATATTTTCTAACATGATTGAAAAGTTTATTAAGGTGTTTATGGATGATTTTTCTATTTTTGGAGACTCATTTGATGACTACATTCATAACTTAAGGTTGATGCTTAGAAGATGTATGGAAATGAATTTGACACTAAGTTGGGAGAAGTGTCACTTTTTAATAAAGCAGGAAATTATGCTTGGGCATATTATTTCAAGTAAAGGCATTGAGGTAAATAAGAAAAAAATTAAATTGGTTATAAAGTTAGCACCACCAATTTCAATCAAGGGAGTTAGAAGCTTTCTTGGTCATGCAGGTTTTTACCGATGGTTTATTAAAGATTTCTAAAAAATTTCTAGATCGCTTTGTAACCTGCCGGCTAAGGATGTGACTTTTTATTTTGATGAGGAGTGCCTTGTAGCCTTCAATACTTTGAAAGAAAAATTAACATTAGCTCTTATTCTAGTAGTTCCTGATTGGTCTTTTATATTTGAACTCATGTGTGATGCATCAAACTTCACAGTCGATGCTGTCTTAGGACAGAGAGTAGATAAGTTACCTCATGTTATTCATTATGCAAGTAGGACTCTAAATCAAGCACAATTGAACTATTCTAACATTGAAAAAGAATTGCTTACAATTGTGTTAGCTTTGGAAAAATTTCATTCTTACTTGATTGGTTCATGCACTGAGATATTTGCTAACAAAGAAAGATGCCAAGCCCAGGTTGATCAAGTGGATTTTATTATTGCAAGAGTTTGATATAGCAATCAAGGATAAAAAGGGCTTTGAGAATGTTGTAACAGCTCGAGCAAGAAATAGGAAAGGAAAACATTCCTATCAATGATATCTTTTCTGATGAGCAACTGTATTCTGTGAAGGGGAGTGAACCTTGGCACGTTGACACTGTAAATTAATTGGTTAAAGGAATTTTTAATCCTCTATTGAATTCACAGGGAAGAAGAAAGTTGTTATCAATGGCAAGGCATTATTTTTGGGATGACCTAGTCTTGTTCAAAATATGCCCTGACCACATCATTAAGAGTTGCATTCTGGAACATCAGTAGTAGAGTATTATGAGACATTGCCACACATTTTGTTGTGGAGGGCATTTTGGAGGGAAGAAAATCGCTCTTAAAGTCTTTCAATCTGGATATTGGCCAACTATTTTTAAGGAAGCTTCTGCTTTTTGTGCAATATTTGATAGATGCCAAAGAATAGGGATCATTGGAAAGAATAATGAGATGCCACTTACTGGTCACCTTGTTATTGAACTTTTTGATGTATGGGGCATTTATTTCACAGGTCCATTCCCAACATCCAATGGGAACCTATATATTTTTGCTTATTGTGGATTATATGTCCAAGTGGATTGAAGCTATGACCACTAAGACTAATGATGCTAATGTTGTTCTAAGATTTT
>JAYJMB010088582.1:0-19193 GCA_036873735.1 Pouteria campechiana | reverse complement strand
TTGGCTTTAAAAAATAAAGGTTCCTTTAAAGGAATGATTCATTTAAACTATTGTCCTTATTATTTCATCTATCATTTTCTCTCTACTAGTATCATTTCTATTTCGTATCAAGACACGTGATTGGTTTTCTCCATGTCTTCCTCTTTCTTTTTTTTCTTTCTTTTTCACTTCAGCTTTAGTGGGGCATTTTAACTACCTCACGCTCTTATACTTTCAATTATTATTCTCTATTTTTTATTAAAAAATTAATTTATTTTATCTTCATTCATTCTATTTTTAATTATTATACTTAATTATTTTTAATTGAGGGGTATTAGCATGCAAACAAATCAAATCAGAGCTGATTGCATGCAGCAGTCAACCTAAGGGACGGTGGTGTTTCTTCCATAACTATACCACCTCAAAAGTAAACGTTGCAGTATTTCCAGGAGGTCGGCTGTCACGAGTCAATGAGTAAACTTACCAAACCAATGAGACCGATTCATCCTGGAAGAAGAAACACCGTGCTACATTCCTCATAAATTGCGGTTTCCACAGCTCGTGGTTTTGATTCGATGACAGCTTTTTCATCTTGGGTCATCCAAGTTTGATGACATCTAAGTTGAACATAATCTTTCGCCCTAATTATTTTATTAAAATATTAAGAATGATTTTACTTAGAGGCTTGTATGCACCATATTGTAAAATGATGGGTAAATAATGAAATGGTATAAAATTATGTGTAAAATACGGCAGGAAATATTTGTAGGGGTTTTTGCATATTCTTATTTCAAATATAGAGAATTTATACTTTTTGACTCATAAGTTTTACTTTTGCTTATTACAGCTTTGGGTTCCACACAACTTGTAAAACACTATCTTGCATCAAAAAATGACTTAATGTCATTTAGGAATCAACTCAAATGATTAAAATTTCCTTTTATTTCTTCAAAAATAGTGTATATTTTATTTAAAATAAGATTTTTCCTTTAAGAAAAAACTTATTTATATAAAGTAAATATTTTCAAAGGTATGAATGTTTGATTAATGAAAAATTTTTGATAGCTTTACATTCTTTTTAAAATATTATGTAAATTATATAAGTTATATTTTTTTATTATATAATAATTTATATTTTAGATAAAAAATGATAATAGAGATGGTAGTTGGCTTGGATCTAAGAAAAATAAAACTTTCATACTTACACGCAAGAGCATTTTTGTCATTTAATTGGATTCTTAAACAATGACAAGTTGTTTCCTAACTGAAGATAGTGTTTTGCAATTTAGATCAAATTTGAATCCATTGTATGCAAAATTGATACTTATGAGTTAAAAAGTGTAAATTTATTATACTTGAGGTATGGATATGAAAAAAACCCAATTTTTGTATGCAATCTATTATGCCAAAATTTTGTATATAGCCTTGTCATTTAAGCTTATCATAACGTTTTGATTTGATCAAAATAATCATATTATTTATTTTTATATATTAATTATATGTTTAAACACCACTTTGATTAAAAATTTGAGTGGACTATATTAACATAGTATTAAATTATGGGGTTTCAGGTGGCTTTAAAAAGTTTTAATTTGTAAGGTCCACCTAATTTTCTTATCAAAATAATTTTTATACTTATATTTAAATATATAAAAATAAATAATATAGTTAATTTTGATCTAATCGAGATATTAAGTTTAGCTCAAATGGTACGTGTATATAAAAGTTTGATACAAATGATTATATACAAATATTTTTAAAATGTAAAAATCACTAAATTTAATTTACCCGAATAATTAAATATTCTAAACTTTTATAGAACTATTCATCCGTACAAGGACAGCACTCTTTATAAAGCATGCATATTTGATAACATATTTACGGGACTTGTTGATCCCACAAACAAGAAGAGAATTTTAATAATTCTTAATTTACTCGCCCTTAAATTATTGAAATCTTGCAGCCATATGTGAGTGTTTTAAGCGATGATTTAAATCTCAATAAAGCCTCGCTAGATAAAAACGCTATCCTAAATAGCATGGATTTTCAGTGCCTTGGTATGATTTATGCGTAAGCCAGAAGCGCGTTTGAATAGCAGTAGCATCATTAATGCCAGTCATCGTTTTCTAAATTCCTCTTGAGAGCGATTGGCCTGAGTGCCGCAAGTGGGTAGAGAATCATTTTCGTGTCCCCTGTTTTCATTTCAAGTTGTTATATATATATACATACACACTTAATGCTGCTCAGTTTAATACTTAATTTAAATAATTTTTAATATAAAAAACGAAAATTATATTTAAAATATTGTGTAAGGAAAAACGAAATAAAATAGCAATGTAGGCCTGTTGGGTAATTTTGTATCCAATCTCTTAGGGTGGGATTCATTTCGCTACCAAGCGGCTCCCACAAATCCCTTTCCTTGCTTTGTTTTTCCTTTATTAAGGTGCATGAACGGCGAAGTTTATTCCTTGACATGGTGGTAGACACAGAGAAGGGCTTGGTCGAACAGCAACATGCACTATAAAAAGAGAATCCCACTACTGTGGAATGATGTTGATTGAAGCTTGGCTGCATGTTGAGGTTAATGCAAGAAATAAAAGGCATCTAAACTAATGTGAGTTGGATGGTCAAGATCATGGAGATTTATAGGTCCAAACATAGGTACGAAGCAATTGTTTTTCCACGGCACATCCCATCATGGGTTGCTTGCGTTTCGAGTCTCGCAACTTTCGCTGCAACAACCAAAAGGGTGCATCTGGTTTATCAACAAGAAAAAATGAAATGTGTGTACAAGGAGAGGCATCATAGGGACACTTCGATTATTAAAACGAATAAAAAATAAATAGGGCTTATTTTTGAGAAAATAAATAATAATATAACAATATAGAAAAATACCATAATTATAAGCAAATGTAAAGTCAGTAAAAGAAGGAGAGAAAATAAAATTTTTAACCCTCTTTTAGCTAAGGAGAAATATTCTACAAAGAACCTTGACAAACCATTTCCTCATCCATGCAAAATGGGAAAATAATTTAATGATGCCAATGGGCATGAAAATCTGTACCTTTTCATCTTTCACCTATCCTATCGTAATGATTTAATTAAATATAAATCAATCATCATACTTATTTTCATAAATTTACCTATTATAGAAATATCCATCTTGATTTGAAACTTGAACAAGCCATAAAAAATAGAAACTCTTTAGAATAAATATGAATTCATTAAAAATTTTCTAATCATTCTGTAACCCACAAGTGGGTAAGGCTTCGATTGGTAGCGCTATGAGATTTAAGCATTTTTTCAAAAGTGTTATTGTAGAAGCGAGTCTAGAAGAAACACTAAGTTGTAGTTTGCACCTAAACATGGAAAATAGGATTTCATAGTGAGAAAAAAAAACGAGCCAAAGAAACACGTAGCCAAACTAACCCCCTACAAAAGCCCATTTACACTTCCAAAAGCAGTTTAACCCTCCCTTCAATGCACAGTCAAACCAAGCCTAAATGGATACCTATTCCCTTTAAAGTATTATCCTTGCACGGACAATTGACTATATTAAATTTTAGGTTATTTAAATATTTATAAAAGGCAAATTCATATGATTTTCAATTTTTACACATGATGTGACATTTTTTAACCGCAATGTCCATATAATTTTTCAATCCAAATAATTTCTTATACTTTAACTAAGTAAATGATGTCAAATATAAACAACGGATTGAATCTAATCAAAGTATTATGAAAAGCTCAAAACCGGGTGGGCTGTGCTGGCAGCTTTGAATCATGGTCCACGCAAAATTCCAAACCTCTGAGCTGAGACTTGAGAAAGGTTCATCTCCATGAAAAGTTTCATGGGGCTGAACCGATGCTCATGAAATTTGGGCCATTGACCACTCCATAAGGATTGCCTGTGAGTATTCACGCCATTTTAATGTGCAATTGGGCCGATGCAAAAGCTTGAGGAGACATCCCTTCCTACGCTTTGGCCACCAAATCATCGGGCCTTACCTTTTTCTTGGGGTTTTACACCTACCTATTGTGCATAAAACTGCCACTGTTTGGATTTTCTTTAGTTATTTTATTATTTTTTAAAAGCCTGATAGACCCATTTTATGTTACGAATTTAAATTTATTGCCATTGGCCTTCCTTTTTAAATTGGTCATCTTAAATTTGGTGTGTATGTGCACTTACAAATTAATGTATAATAACAGAATATGATGGTAGTGCATTACAGGTTCATGATGATTACTCTGAAGATGTTGGAGTGGAGTTGGACAGGCCTGCCGAGGAAACAATGGCCGAGGGAGAGGCTGAGCTAGTTGGAGCCTAAGTGTTAAACATTAGGAGTTTTATCAAATAAAGTTAAAATAGTCAAGTGATTAATTATTGAAAATATAGATAGATGGAAGAAGCAAGATTAATACGAAAGTACAAGTAAATCAAACCTTAGAAAATAAAATCAAATCCATTGCATTCCAATCCAACAATCAAGCCATAATTAAATGCTCAGCTTACATTCAATGCCCAGAATGTGCTACCCCTCCGCTGGGAAGCATACAATAAGATCTATTAAAAAAGCAGACCATTTTGGTGATTTCCATCAAAGGCTTGGGGTAACGTTTTGTCCAGTCAAATGCCTATATTAACGATACAAAGATTCTCCTCGAGGTTCAAGGATTTGCTTGAGCTTTGCTGCTGCTCGCCTGCTCAGCTTCAGTTCTCTAGCCAGCTTCTGCTCTAAAGTCCTTTTCTCATTTTATTATCGTGGCACCCATCCTCATGAAGATCTTGCTCCATCTATTAATCTTCAAGTGATAGCTTAGCTGGTCATATCTTTTGGAACAAGAGTGAGAGGTGGCAGTAACGAAGTAAAAATAAATAAATAAAATGTATAACAATAAAATGAAGTTAACAATTGAAAATATAAACAATAATGAATAGAATGTAACATTGTTGAGATAAATATGATAAATAGATGTCATATAAATTAAAGGAATAGAAAAATGAAAAGAAATGTTCTCTTGCTACTTGTCAACAAACAATGTCTAACTATAAGGTAATTATATTACAATCCAACAAAAAATTGCCAATCAATTGATTAATTTTAACTTGATTAGTTAAAAGCCTGTTTAACATATTCCTTTAATAATTCTTTTTATTCTTAGACCCTTTTTATCCAACCAATGAGGTATATTTCCTTCATTTTTCTTCTTTCCTGAAATCTGAAAAACAATGTTTAGAAAATCGAACCGAAGTTTGAATAGTTTGAGTATACGGTTCTGGTTCAACCGGTTTAACTGGTGGAGCAAACTGATTTGTACTGATGATGTCAACATGATATAATTATGATACAATATTTATTTTACTTATTTAATTTTAAAAAAATAAAAATATATATTTAAATTTTTAAAAATATATATTACCTAAAATATATAATAAATAATTTAAGATAAATAAAAACTCATTACATATGTATCAAATTAATCAAATAGCATAATTAAAATGATATAATAATAAAAAATTACTAACCTCAATAGATTTAAAACCTTGGGCCTTGGCTCGATTCAACGTTACAAAGTCCAATCTTTCCTCATTTTTTATGCTCATTGAAATTTGAAACAAAAATATATCTAAAAAAAAGCAAATGTATTACTAATCTCATTATTTGTCTAAAATAAAATGTGAATGCATTGATAAAAGTTTAAAAAAATTCCAAAGATAATCATAAAAGTGAATCCATCAAACATTACATATGGTTAAAATTTATCAACACATAAACAAATTTAATATATAAAAAAATTAAATTTAAAATAATGAAGGGTCTGTAACTGGGTCTGTTTGTGATCACGTGGGGAAGACATCAAGGTTGGTCATGGCACACTAGGCAGGGGAGACTTGCCGCACTGGCAGTTTAGCACGCTAGGCAGGGGAGACCAGGATTGGCAGTTTGGCACGCTGGGCAAGGGAGACCTGGCACATTGGCAAGTTGGCACGCTGGGCAGGGGAGACCAGGAGAGGGAGGGAGGGAGGGAGGGAGAGAGAGAGAGAGAGAGAGAGAGAGAGAGAGAGAGTTAAGTTACCTAAGAGATTAGATTGAGAGGCAGTCGATAGCAACGATAGAGGTGGGGAGGATAATTGTTGGTAGTAACAAGGGATGAGGGAGGCAGTGAGGGAGTAGGGAAATTTTGGGGGGAAATGGAAAATGCCCTAGTCGGGTGCACCTTTCATTCGATGCCTTTATTAGGGTGCTTGGGTGCCCTTTTTATTTTATTTTATTTTATTTTATTAAAGTTGAACCTACTAATTGGTGGTTGAACCGTACGATTCCACCAGTTGGCAAGGTCTATTAAGAGAATCGTTGGCCAATCACACTTGGACCTGTGCCACAACTAGTTCCTAGTCCAACTGATCGAATTGGTTGATCCGGACTGATTTTTTAAACACTGCTGAATAGAAAACCACAAAATAGATTGATCTAAAACAGTCACTCTCTTGTATATGGAGAACTAATGACTTTATTTACCACCCATGTTGCCTTCATGTCATCTCAAAATCATGTAAAGCTGTGAGAGCTTGTGGTGCACACATTTTAATGTGCTTAATTATGGGCTTCATCATATCATGCTTGCAGACAAAAATAATGTGAAGAGAGCCATTAGGTTTGCTACTTGCATATGTTGCAATAAATTGTTTGCCTATTTACCTTCTAAAAAAGGACTAGGTAAATTTTTAGATCACATAAATGCAAAATGGGCTCATTTATTAGTGGTGGGGAAAAGAATAAGAAATATATACTATGGTAGATAGCGTTTTTGAAGCATTGTTATCATCATTGAAACAGATCAGTCCGTCGAACCAGTCTAACTATGAACTAGTCAATTGACCAGTTCGATTTAGCCTAGTTTAGTTTAGCAATAATTTTTTTATTTTTAATATTTTTAATAAAATAAAAGGATGAATTAAATTAACATAACATTATAACAAGAGATCCATATATTTAAATTAATATATGTGATTTAGATTTTTTTAAATCATGTTATATTATTTTTTAACTTTTATAAGGAAAAAAAGTTCATCCATTTAAATTGGTCAGTAAAATTGTGATCTAGATGCTTGACCGATTCAACCACCAGTTTGATTTTGACAACACTGGTTTGAAGTGGTCTTACACACTTTCTTCCCATGTAATGACAATTATTCTTGCCTCACCATCTTTTCAATTGGAATGGTTGGAAGTTATCCTGAAATTAAACGTTGTTGTCAAGATTATTATATATGATTTTGACGATAACAAAATTTGTATTAAGATAAAATAAAATGAATGCTTAAATTTGTGTATAATACATGAGTATTGATTGACATTTGATAATATGCTTGAAACGTATGAATGATCATAAAAGTTTAAATCAAACTGACATTTTTAATATATTGATAGTTCTGATGCATTCAAATCTTGATTATTATATAGGTATAATTATAATTTGATAAATATCAATTGATAATATAAAATATATAATAATCATGACTGTTTAATTACACAAGCATATATCTTTTACTTCATGGTGCGCTTAACCTTAGTTATTATTCTTTAATGTATTAATTTGATATTAAGATTTCATATCATGTACTTACATAGAAATGTATATTATCTCTACTCCACAACGCATGTACATCACATGAGGATATATACATTTTGGTTATATGAAACTAATAACATAGTAAGTGCAGAAACTTCTAAGAGCAAAACCTCAACCAACTGCTACATTTTAGAAGAATTAAATTAAAAATTCACATTATCAGAAGAAAGAAAAAGAAGAAGAAGAGGCTTCAAAGACAATAACGAGAGAGCTTGCATTATCTATAAAGATACAAAGAGAAACTTCCACGGATGAATGCGGTAGAAGAAAACAAGGCTTCAAAGATGAGTTATAAGGAAGCTTGCTTTGTTTATTAAATCCAAAGAGAAATTTTCACAGACAAATCCAATAACAAAAAGTGGATGACAAAGCTATAGTCAGGGAGTATAAAGTTGTTAGAGAAATTTAAACAACTATCAATTGGTCAAAGTTTGTTTAAGACAAAGTAAGGAGTAATCTCATCAAGAACTCAGACAAATATGAAAAGAAGAAAAACAAAGAAATGGTTCCTTGGACAATTGTGCACAAAGAGAAAAGACTTTGTCTAACTAGCAAAGTAAGAAGAAAGAATTAGTCCGAGGTTAAGTAAGTAAGATGAAAAGACAAAGTAAAACAACTTCACCTAAGCAAAGACAAATAAATCAAGAAGGTAGTAAGTAGAAAGTTGTAGAGACGAACTTCATTTGTTACTCAAAAAATGCAAAACAAATGAGGAATTCAACTTCATCTGTAGGATCAAATTTATTTGTTATTTAATACAGACAAAGTGAAAGATGAAGTAGAAGCTACATAGTGAAAATAGACGAAGCTGTATAGACAAAATAACTGCTTGGACAAGTGAACTTCAATGCACAGGCACATTCGTCAGCTACTTACTATAAACAAACTCATAGATGAAATGCAGAGCCCAATTCATTCAAGACAAAGTAAAGTAGAGTTTGTCTGTCACCTACAACAGATGAATGTGGGAACAAAAGAAGAACATCATACAAGCAGACGAAACAAAATTTGTCTATAGATCAGTTTGACTTCATCTATAAAGCCAAAGTTCGTCTGTTATTTATAACAGACAAAATAGATTTACAAAGGATCAACTGACAAACAAACTAATGGGAAAATTTACCTAAAACTTATGACAGAAAAATGTAAACAGAGGGAGGCCATAATTTATCAGAGGAAAAGTAATTTATGTAACTTGCATCTAAATGACATCTATACTCGTGCTTTCATTATGTAGATTCTTTTTAGTCACCATTTTTGGTGACAAGTGGCGCAACAAGTTTTTTAATTGTGTTAAATTAAAACGAGAAAAGATATTTCAATAACAGTTCCTCTTCCTTTTTGTAAAAGAACAATGATGTAGCAGCTCAAGACAAATTAGAAGGTATGCAATACAACGGCAGAAATCTTAACGGTCTTCTTCATTCATTGTTGCTCCCATTTCTACATTCAAAGGAGCCTACCTTCTCTAACAGTCAAAATTATGAAGAAGTTATTTAAAAAGATGAGGTGAGACAACTCAAAGGTGGTGAAAGAATACTTTTTAAATGTGCTTAACTTAATCAAATCCTTCCACCCATGGCCAGAAGCTTAAACCTTCAGTTATCTATTCTTGAGTTTTAATATGCAAATCTTTATGGCCATTGATTTTATATTTTGAAAAAAAAATTTCTATGTTGTTAGAGCTGTAAAAAATCTCATTTTCTCCTATGCTTAAATATGTATTAGTTTTCTGGTTAAATTGAAAAACTAGTGAGTTTGTAGTGAGCTCGAGAAAATCACATTATATGAGTTTCTGGTGAACTTGGGAAAACTACATTGTATGAGTTATTGGTGTGCTTTGAAAAATCATCAAGTTTGCTAGTTATTTTTAAAACTAGTGAGTTTTCCGGTGAGCTTGTAAAAACCAGAAGAGTATTGGGAACATTATGTTTATGCCCTCTAGAGTTGGAATCTAAAAAAGTGATGAAAATAATGTTCACAATCCCTAAAACTAGAATCTAGAAGAACGCTAGGAGCACTATTGTATTTCTATTATATGAGATATAGTGGAACCCAAGGTACAATGAGTATGTGCTCTTGTAAGAGTGGATGTAGGGATAGAGTTCTTGAACTACTATAAAAATTGTATTATTTATATAAGTGCTTATTTATCTATTTTATCTTTTATGTATTTTACTATTTTATTATATATTTTACAATACACCATACAAAAGCATGGAAAAAGAAAAATTGTTCAACAAGGGTTAAACAATGAATTTTTATATACCCAATTCACCCATCCCCTCTTGGGTTAAGCCATACTATGGGACTTCACAATTGTGATAAAGGGTGCAACTTGAGCCAGGTTTAAATTGAACTTAACCACAGAAAATGATGTTAAGGTTAGCTTTTTGAAAACTCGAGTTTTTCAAATCATGTTTAACTTGACCCAATTTTAAATAGAATTAGGATTAGGATTTAATAAAAACTAACCCAAAAAATTCCCAAATCAACGAAATTTACTATATATATGATTCTTGCAAATGAAAAGTTTAAGCCTAGACATAATTTTTGAAAATTTATTATATTAATATGTCTCTTTATATATCTCTAATACTCTTAAATATTATTTATGTAAAAGTATTTTTCAATTTTAGTTTTTAAAATATCTTTTTATGAAAATTGTTTATGTCCTGACAATATTTATAGAGTTATAAATTGATAATGTAGCATCTGATTTCTCTACTTTGTATTATATACTTTTTAAAGATATTTTGACCTCATTTTTAATTACATGCTAGTCTAATTAATTAGGTTTTGTGGATTTGAAACTTTGCTTAAAATAAAATATGAATTATGAAAAACTTTGAACTAAAAATTATATATAACATGAAGCTCAACCCGAAGTTTAACCCAAACCTAAATTCAAACAATAGAGTTAGAATTAGGGTTGGGATTTTAAAAATAAAGTTAGGGTTATGATTGACTAAAACCTAAGTCAACCCAACTCGAGTTACATCCTAATTGTGACTCAATTTTTAAATAGTTTGAGACTTCTTTTTGGATTGCTAGGTTTGTGTTGGATAAAAAGATGCAAACTAGTTTAGAAATTAGGTTTGGTTGAGTTAATGTGGATGTAATTAATTAACTCAACATAATATTATATTTAATAAATTAAAAAATAAACTTATGCTATCCTTAATTAACATTTTATTGTTTAAAATATGCATATAATTGTGAAACCTAACCTAACCTCACCTTCTTCCTCTCTTTCCAAAGCTACCACCTTCATAGACTTTTTCTTCAGCTGCCAACTCTTGTATATTTATTTTTAATATTAATATATTAAATATTATAAACATATTATTTTATAATTAATTGATACAATAAATAAATGAAATATGCAAGTATGAAAGATATCGGTGTAAATGGTGAACTGAAGCTTAATCCAAATTTGCCCTCCTAGAATTTTTGGAACTTTAGCTTAGGGCTAGGTTGAACTCTACCTCAACCCAGTACAAATAATTTTAGGTGGAATTTATTATACATAGGATTAGGATTGAGTTTACCTTGATCATATTTAATCTAATCCAATTTACATTCTCAAATTCAAAATGTCTTAACAATCATTTCGGCTTCCATCCTTGAATGAGCTATGCTGAAAGTGATGCCGAGGAAATGATTGGTTTGGATTGTGCACATGCACGAGGGATACTATACTTATTTTCATACATATCGATTATTATATTTTTTTCATAATATCAATTATTATATTTAATTTCATACATATCAATTATTATACTTATTTTCATAAATTTACCTATAATAAAAATATTCATCTTGTTTGAAACTTAAACAAGCCACAAAAATTATATACTCTTTAGAATACATACGAATCCATTGAAATTTTTCTAATCATTTTGTAACCCAAAAATGAATAAATGGATATCTATTTCCTCTAAAGTATTATCCTTGCTTGGACAATTGACTGTATTAAATTTTAGGTATTTAAATATTTATAAAAGCAACTTCATATGATTTTCAATTTTTACACATGATGTAAGATTCTTATATTCCAACCAAGTAGATGATGTCAAATATAAAGAATGGATTGAATCTAATCATCTAATCAAAGTATTATTACAAGCTCAAAACCGGGTGGGTTGTGCTGGCAGCTTTGAATCATGTTCCATGCAAAATTCCAAACCTCTGAGACTTGAGAAAGTTGCAACTCCATGAATCGTTTCATGGGGCTCAACCGATGCTTATGAAATTTGGGCCATTGGCCACTCCATATTGCATGGATGGCCTGCGAGTAATCATGCCAAATCATAGTAAATTCTATTTTTATGACCATTATCCCACAATTTATAATGCACAATACTCCCAATAAATTCTATATACACGTGTTGCACTAAACGATTATTGAGTCCCGTGCATCAAAGACCAAACCACCCGCTTAAGAAAACAGGACATTTTGGTAATTTAGGACAAAGGCTCGGTAAACTTGTCTCTATATAAACGATGCGAAGAGCGCGTTAGGCTTCTCGTTAGGATTTGCTAGGGTTTTGTGACTGCTCCCTTCCTCCCTCACCGGTTTCATCATCTTAGACAATGGCGGTCGGGTAAGTCTCTCTCCTTTACTGCGATGTTTGCATTTCGCATCAGCTACTCACTGCGTTTCCGTTTTGCTGGTTTTCAGGAAGAACAAGAGGATTTCCAAGGGGAAAAAGGGAGGCAAGAAAAAGGCGTGAGTGTCATTGAGCAACCCTATATCAGATTCGTTCATGTGTTGTCTTGTTTGGTTCACCTGTTGATTCTGAGAATCGTTTTTTTCCTGTGCAGAGTCGATCCTTTTTCGAAGAAGGATTGGTATGATATTAAGGCGCCGTCGATCTTCAATGTGCGCAACATCGGCAAGACCCTCGTTACCCGGACGCAGGGCACCAAGGTCTATCTCTCCCTTATTTCGATCTCCTGATTGTTTCTATTCGATTGAAGTATTTCGTACAAGCCGTATGACTGGATGATTCTAATTCCTTCGTGTGATGCCATTTCTGAATATCATGTTGAGTGTGAGATCCTTTTACACTGCTTGCTAGATGTTCGACACACGTTCTCATGTTAGTTGACTGGAGTTGTATTATGAAGACTCAGATCTGTCGCTCATAGTGGTGGTGTGATCATTCCTTCCATCCCTGACTACCTAATCTAGGCTTCGCGACCTATTGTTTAACCGATGACGTGGTCCCTGATCAGGATGACTGTTTGGATAGGATTGATGTGACTGACTAATTAATTGATGTCATAATTAGATGCGGTCCTTGACAAGGATGAATGCTGGGATAGGATTCAAGTGGATGACTCCAGTCAATAGGTATCAAAAGTTATGTCAATGGCTGCAATGTTTCCTTTTCACTTTCAATTTCTATGCAGTCACATTGGGTTAATTTGTCTTTGGTACCTATGGAATAGCTACAATTGTCAGGTGTTTAGTTCTCATTCATGCTGTTTTGCATACGTTGTTGCAGCACAGTGCTCAGGACAGGGAAGATTCCCTTTAATCCATTTAGTTCTCTTTTTCCAATTTCTGTGTTTTTAGTAAAGGCCATTTGTATTTTATCGAAATTCCTGTTTAATAGGAATCAATTTCTTCAGATAAAACACTAGAATTTCTTCATTGTTAATCTGTACTCCCGAGATTCTAATCATCAAATGTTGCTTGTTGATATCCATTTGGTATTTTTAAAATAATATGATTTTTTAGTTTATCTACTCATGCTGTTGCTAGTGCAATTTCCATCTTCTGGGCATGTGCCTCTTCTTAAGAGGGAATATTTAGTTGGGAGCTTTAATTTGTTGGAAGGTGTTCTCCTTCCTTTTACTGTCAATGAGCACACTGTTGTGCATCATTGTGCTTGTGGGCCTAGGTTATGTCATTATCACCAGATAGTTGTTTCCATATGCAGGCACCTAAGTCTTTTTTGTATTTACTCTAGCTTTGAGTTTTCGTTAGACACATGATGATGAATGTCAAAGATGCATGAATTCTATTTTTTGGCTAAGGCACTTTGCAATGGTTTCAGCTGTGCATAAATTGCACACAAATCATCCCTATGAGTTGCATTGACTAATAGAAAGAAATGAGTTCTGCTTTTTTTATTTCGTACAAGGTCAGGTACTTAGGTACTCCACACATCTTTCTTTTTTAAAGAGACAACAATGTTTCACTTATTGTTTACAGAGGAGCTAATCTGTAAATGGTTGGAAATCTCTGCTCAAGTAGTACCTATAGACGTGGAATGAGTTGCCTTCCATTCAGCGAATTGCACTCAGTCCAAGAAACAATTCCACACTGAAGAATAACTCATAATTCTATTTGAGTGACCAACAATATATGCATGCAACATATGTTTTGTGACAATGGAATGGTCTAAGTGGGTAAGGTGTGATAGTTCTTATTGCTTCAGGGGCACCATATTAGTGCCATGATTTGCTTCTTAATGACATTTTCAGTGCTTTATACTGCCAGTGATGCTTTGTGATGATTCTGGCAGTTTGTGTGATTTCAAACATTGTTTGTATTTGGTGTCTTGGAAATATCATTAGTGTGTCCGTTTCTTGTTAACTAATCTTATGCTATCACACAAAGTGCATAATTCTTTATATATTAAGCTGTTTCATTTATCAATTATGTTTTTAACTTTATTCAGATGCTTTATGTTATTCCTTTAGGTGTTAAGGACTTGAATTCTGTGCATCTTACTCAGTGAACTTTGGTTTCTATTTTAGAATCTAGTCGAGTTGTCAGTGCTGTTGGTGGACATAGGAATCATATAGTGCTGTTGTTTGGGAATCGGGGAAAGAGAAGGAAGAGGGAATTTGAAATAAGAGAGTATAAAGTGAGAAAATAATGTGATAAGATAGGGTGCAATGGTTGAAAATGAAGTCAATAGAGATAAAAAAGATTCTTTCTTGATGAAAAAGATAGGGGGGTAATGATTGGAAATAATAGTTAATGATGAGAAAGAAATAGTGTTGGGGTAGGGAGATGTCAGATTAATTAAAAAGGATAGGAAAAGGAGAAAAAAGATTTCTTCGTTGCCAAACCTACCCTTTAGGGTCATAATGTTGATGTGGTGTCTTGTTTCAATGAGCATTGATCTGACTATTCTCATTTGTGATTTGTGATGCTCTAGTCACTGGTGATTATAAATGGAGATAGAAAGTTTCACCTGACATCTGATAACAAATCACGAGATTATCTGTTGGGAATGCTTTTGGAACTCTTTTACTGGGCTGGCTGGTTATCAAAGTTTTATTTCTGAAACATGGGACTCACCATCTTATTCGTGTTGGTGGTTGGATGGTACTTATTTTACTCATGGACAATGTTAAGCAGCTGGTAGCTCTTGCCAGCTACTGAAAACCTGCATTTCTGGAAATTTGCTTCTGGACCCTTTGAATGGCCATGCAAAGACGCAATGCTCAAATAATCTTTTAGATATTTTAGCAGTATACTTAATTAGGTATTTACTATTGCACAAATTTTCTCTCCATTTTGACCGTCTAATATTTTATGCATCTCTTGCAGCTTTCTGTTTATCAACTTGGATGCTTGCTCTTGTTTTATTTTAAATCGGACAGAAACTACTTCACCAACAAGCCTTAATCACACACTATTAACATAGTATATATTCACTGAACAAGGTATATGCTGTCATCAATGTAGGTCAAATTCTTTTCTTAAATAATTTTAGTTTTTTTTTTTTTTGACAGATTGCATCTGAAGGTCTCAAACACCGTGTATTTGAGATATCCCTAGCTGACCTGCAGAAAGATGAGGATCAGTCTTACAGGAAGATCCGGTTGAGGGCAGAGGATGTCCAAGGAAGGAATGTCCTGACAAATTTCTGGGTAATTAAAATGTTTTTCTTTATCTTAGGTCGCCGTAAGGACCAGGGTTGGACAGACATGAATCAAACAAGGTCTATACCAGATGCATTTTTCTCTTTGAGAGTTGCATTGAGAGTCTCAGCTCCAACATACAATTAGATTACTTTTTTGGGACTTGAGAGAGATTCATTTGCACTTAGGTTGAAATTATTTGAGAAACGGATCTGCTGATTCACTGTGTACACTCCAGGGAATGGATTTCACTACAGACAAATTGAGGTCACTGGTACGCAAATGGCAGACCTTGATTGAGGCATATGTGGATGTGAAGACTACGGACAACTACACGCTGAGAATGTTTTGCATTGGATTCACTAAAAGGCGCCCCAACCAAGTCAAGCGGACTTGCTATGCTCAATCTAGCCAAATTAGACAGGTAAAATATGTAGTTCTTCTCAAAGACATTCAGTTTTGCTGTGTAGCTTCATTCATTTTTGTACTAGATGTTAACAAAAAAGTAGAGATGCATGGACCAAGCTCCATGTTCCTTTTCTTGCATGATAGATTGGTTAAGAATATCTTTCATTGTATACAGAATTGTAGTTGCTCGAAATATTTGGCAAACTGTATTCGTATTGCATGCACGATAGCTAACTTTTTATCTCTGCTGTATCAGATTCGCAGGAAAATGAGGGAAATAATGGTCAACCAAGCAACGTCCTGTGATCTGAAAGAGCTGGTCCAGAAGTTCATTCCAGAGGTCATAGGGAAGGAAATTGAGAAGGCAACTTCTAGCATTTATCCTCTGCAGAATGTCTTCATTCGCAAAGTGAAGATCCTGAAGGCACCCAAGTTTGATCTGGGCAAGCTGATGGAGGCATGTTCTTTTACCCCTTGAATTCCAGTTCTGATCGGTCGTTGCATTTTCATCTGGCTCAGCTGTGTTGTTTTCTGTGAATTCTAGCTCAGCTGTGTTGAAGTTGGTCATCTTAAATTTGGTGTGTATGTGCACTTACAAATTAATGCAAAATAACAGAATATGATGTTTGTGCATTGCAGGTTCATGGTGACTACTCTGAAGATGTCGGAGTGAAGTTGGACAGGCCTGCAGAGGAAACAGTGCCCGAGGCAGAGGCTGAGGTGGTTGGAGCTTGAGTGTGAAACATTCGGTGTTTTCTTATTCAATTTTCCTTTCACTGTGTTTTGGAATTCTGTTGATGAAGAGAGGTCAACATAATATGACAATTAGAGAGAATATTTGATTAGAAAGAGTGAACCTTCTGGATAAATGTTTTGGTATTAGTTTATAATCCTGCCTTGTTTGGGACTTCCAATCAAAAAGTCTGTTTTAGATATTAGTAAGCAGTATTTTGAAAAAAAAAAAAGAAGAAGATTCTTACTCTTTTCCCGGCCACATTTTATGGACGATATTTCAGGAAAGGGGTTGTGGTCGTTGTGGATGTTCATTAAAGTAGGTCACAAGAAAGAAGAACTTGACATCAAACAAGGGTGTGCGGTTATATGGCCGCTTTTGTTAACCATGAACAAGCAGGGTTTGCCTTCAAAATTACATCATTTGCTTGCTTTGCATGGGATTATGAGACGTACGATTTGTGGACTACAGTGAACCAGGCTTCTTTTTTTTTTATATATATATATTGCCTGCAGTGCCCAGAAAATTTGATTCTTGTTTGTCTGTTAGAGAATCCCATCAAGTTAATGTTGCGAGGTGGGCGTGTTCTTTTACATGTAGTAATGAAGATTAGGAACGGAAGTAAATAAAGAGAGAAAAATGGATGAATTTTATGGATGGAAAGATGGACAAATTGAGACTGAAAACAAATGTACTGCGAAGCATATTTATTTTCATGTTATCGAAGAGGCTATTCTTTTCTTCTTGTTGTCCTTAAATGTATAATAAGGAAGGTTTAATCCCGGTGTCTCTCTAGTTAACCCAGCACCCAGCGCTGGATGGGGTGGGACCATTTGTAAAGCATAACTCGAGCCCATTGTGGCAAAATTCATGCGTCATGCAAGCGTTAGCGCTATTCTGTTGAAAGGGACGAACGAGATCGCTGCCTCTTTTGCATTTATTTTGTCTGTAGCTCTTCGGTTTTGTGCACGGGACGACGGTGCTAGAATGGAATCCATTCCTGCTTAAAGCCCTCTCTCTCCCAGACGCTAACTAGCATTTCAGCTCCGCTCGAAGAACACTTCACCCGCATTTCACTCCCATACGATGAATAACTGAATTGCATAATTTTTTTAAAAATTAAAATGTTAAAATCATTTTACTCTAATTTTGTTTTTGTTGCTGTTGCATGTTAAGGCATGAGCCCCTTCCAAAACTTGACCATCTAGAATGTAGAATTAACTGATACGCTAGCTAGTTTGCTGGTGTTGGGCGGTCGCTGTGAATTCAACCATACAATACGAGTAGTTGGGTAAGAAGAATTCAACTGTATAACACAAGCAGTTGGGTAAGAAGTTTTATTGAAATCTTGTATACGTTTGTGGAAACTTAAAGCAATATTTGTTTTTGTATTAAAATTGAGAAATATTTCATAGTTTGGCTTTGTATAGAAAATCCGTAAGATTATAGTAAAATATCTCATCGCCGGATTAGTGTAGAAATTTGCAAAAAGTTTTTTAAAAAATCATTACTGTTGGATAATTGACATTTGGTGCCGTCTTTATCAGACATATCAGACTTTCTCTTGTTATGAAAAGGGTGTGTGTTTTGGGTGCCTTGGAAGGTATTACATCCCTTTTTAAATTGATGCGATGCTTTCACTGTTTTTAAGTACTTTTTTCAATGTTATCTATATTTTCAATCATCCTTATTATTTATTTTTTATTAAAAGCCTTCTTTGCTGATATCATCTTCTATTTAATTGACATTGTACTTTACATATACCATTTTAATATACCTTCTCTCAAATACACTCTGTCTCAACACTAAATGAAAAGGAAGCGTGCTGTATAGACAGCCTTGAGCTATAAGAAAACAGAACGGATTTAAGAAATTAGTAATTGGAAGATGAAAGGATATGTGAAGGGATGGGACAATTAGGTTGATTGAGTTGGCTGACCATCAATCCTAGTCCAGCTCAATTTACAAATCAGGTTGAATTTAACCTAATCCTACCTATGTTTTTCATTTACCCAATACTAAACCTCCCCAAGATTGGGTTGGATTGATCATGTTGGGTTTGAACTCGACCCAAGTCAAGATTTGCATGGGCTTTAGTGAGTCTGGTAAGCCCAATCATGCGCGGCTGACATTCGCTTTCGGCCGAAACCTCCTCCTCATCTGGTGGGTGGGAAGCAGACGCTGATCATCTTGTTAATAGCGAGCAAACACCCGGGAAGAAGTCCTCTCCAACCTTGTAATTCGCACCATCAACGACTATGAACATCGCTCAGAGTCCATATACTTGCTTCCCTTTCTCAAACTCACTCGCCTCTGGCACTCCTCGTCGCCATTTGCATCAGGTGATCTTCTCCCCTCTATCAAAGAAGCGTTGTTGTGGTTTCGGGGCACATTCACGTAGAGCTGTCGATTAGGTTCATCTTGCAATTCGTGGGAAGCTGTTTTAGAGTCACCTGTATTGGGTGGTGTGTCCATCTGCAAGATGTCATCTATTTTTCAATTCTGTATTGCCGTTTGAAGTAATTCTTAGATTAATAAACAATGG
>JAYJMB010088580.1:8732-19196 GCA_036873735.1 Pouteria campechiana | reverse complement strand
GTGTGTGTGAGAGAGAGAGAGAGAGAGAGAGAGAGAGAGAGAGAGAGAGAGAGAGAGAGAGAGAGAGAGAGAGAGATCACTACAATGAAAAAAGTACAGAATCAATACAAGATGCTTAAAGTTAGTAAAATTGAAAATCAAGGAGTCTTTTTTTTGCCTTATTTCGCTAGGTTAAATCAAGGTGGTGTGCAGTAAAAAATACTGCAAACATCAATCAGGATTCTCCACCTGTAACCGACTTCTAGAATTTAGATAAAAAAGCAGCAAAAATTCAGATTATATGGATGATTGCAAAAGAAATCTATTTTGATTTTGATCTTCAAAAATATGTTTTCACTTGCAAGTCCCCACAAACAACCTTGAAATGGGTAGATCTCTTCTATATTCTCTCTTGCAGCATCAAAATGGGTTTAGAGCGGTCAAAAGCCCTTCACAGAGTCCAAATGCACCTGTTACTGCTCAGAAGGATGGCATCATTGAAACTTATCAAGATATTCAAGAGTATCTTGATAAATTTGCAATAAAATAAAAAGGTAGGAAATTGCTGATAAATTGAGGTTTTATCAAAATTATTGTGAGATAATATTGATAAAATCAGGAAAAGTATGATAAAAGAATTTTACATGCAGATAGTTTAGGCATTCAAAATAGAAAATGATAATCAAGATGTGACTTGATAGGTACTCTTTACACAAGACATGACAGTGAGACAGAATATGTATTATAAACATAGTGAATCCCAACCTATGGTTAAAAATATACATGGATTGGTGACTGAAGCCATTATATTGGCAGACTTCAAGCCAGCTGTAGAAATAAAAGGAAGACAATTTTTGAAAATAACGCAGCACAAAGAGCACAAGAGATATCTAGGATCTTGGAAATTGGTATATTTTAACCAAGGGCAACCAAAGGGAGTCTAATTATCTTCGTTCATATGTCCTCTAGTTTTCCAAGCATGTTGGAGACGGACCTCACTTCTGTAGCACATGACAGTTCAGCCATCTTTGCTCCATATTGCACCACCAAGCTTCTCTAAATAATGGTAAGCATCTTCACCTTTCAGATATATAAATATATATATATATAAAGGGATGAGCCTGAAACCAACCAGTTGCTGGACGTATGTTGGGCAACCGACGCTCCCAGCCGTGCGATCCTGCAGGGCAATTCGGAGCCACCCATTTAAGTATTGCTTTACGTAGCCTCTTCCATGCGTAATGAATAAAACGGCTGAGGGAAAACCCCAAATCCCAAAACAGCAAAACCCCAAATCTGTTTATAGCCTCTCTATCGTGCGCAACTAGAACAAGATGGGAAGAGAGAGGAGCAGTTTGATTGTTGTGCAGAAGCAATGGGTGTGAGCAGGAAGCATGTTTGGCTTACAACTACTAGGATGGCGAGAGATTAGGCAACTCATCAATGAAGAAGGGTTGGCCAAACAAACCTGACAACAAAGATCATATGTGGTGACAGTTATTGAAAAAGAAGAAATGTTGGCTTGAAAAATCTGGTTAATCAATGGCAAATGCCGGTACCTGAAAGGCTGAAACAACAACTAGCAAAGTTTTTTATTTCTTGTGTGCTGGAAAAAAGAGATATGGTGACGTAGGACTAGCTAATGGTATCTATTCCAATGGGAAATAATTTTGATAACACGGATTGAGAGTTTCTCTTAATGAGAAGAATTTTAGGGATTTTCTTTTTCCTTTGTGAATTTGTTTGATTGGAAGTAAAAACACACGAGAGTTGGGGTTTACGTGCTCTTTTGTGACATGACACTAACAAGGTAGCATGAGGTTGGTTTCGTCATCCACATTTGGCTTTGATCGAAAATACTTGGTGTTTACCTAGCTGGGAAACTGATGTATAAATATGGGATGGTAATGGACGAAGACTATCTAGATAACTTGATTTAAAAAGTTTTAAGATATCTTCATTCATTGAATAACTCGATAAATTTCGAATTTAAATGTAAGACTAATGTCAATTAATGAAAGAATCACATATATCAAATTGTAATTAATACCAACATAAAAGGCCTCATCTAAGGACACCATCAATCTACAGTTTGACCCATTTAGAAATTAACACGAGATTAATAAGAGATGCAAAAAGGAGAATTTTATTTTATTTTTTAATAGAAACCATCAACAAATACATTTCATCTATAATAGTAATACGGCAGCTTCCCCAGTAAGGTCAATCCATTCCAATAACTGTTCAAAAAGGATCAAGGAATTCAGCAAGATTCATGCAAAACAAAAATTTGGAATCAACACATCTCTGGACTCTTTCCAATAATTTCTTGAACTTTCGCACAGCTAAGCACTTCATAATTTACCAACTTCTAAACATATTACAATTCTACAACTTAAAATTTTGCAGCTTCTAAATAGGTAGTTGTTGCAACGCCCTAGTTTCCAAAGGTTGAAATTCGTCTTTCACATAAAAATCAGCTTCCAAATACGGCTCAAATAGCTACAAGTCCGAAACACTATAACACCCCACTATTAAAAACATATCGCTAATCTCTAAAATCATGTTTGATTAGCAACAACATACGTAGCACATTTGAAACTCGTGTTTGAAAAGTTTAGTATCTGTCTTAAACTTAGAATCGAGATTCGGACATTATTGAAATAAAAAGGGAGGATTCAAACATTGTTGGAGTAAAAAGGGAGAATTCGGACATAGCAGAGTCAGTCTAGACATAGCAGAGCCAATCCGGACATGGCTACAACAAGAAGCCAAAGAATAACTGAAATTTTCCTCTTCCACGAAACTTTCCTCCATCCCTGGCTTTCGAATTTTACCTTCTTCATTTTCTAGTGCACTGTACACTTTATATAAAGGACATGTTCTTTGATCATGCCCCACCACCACCTTTCAACACCCACGACACAACCGACCAACAGCTTTTGGTTACTCCGGTGATGATTTATATCTCCCATTTGTTCGTCCCTTTGTTTGAACTATATGTGGGTTAAGGATACCACAAGATTGGGATTCCTGTGTAGGTAACTCTCTAGATGTGCCAAATTCCTGTGACAAAAATTCTCACTAGTGCCGCCTCCACTTGCCATGAAATTATCCCCATTACACTCATCAGCCAATTCCACCATTGATTATTGTCCGATTTGATTTCCCATAGCTCCATGTTCATTGTCCTCTTTAGGCAACTCCAAAATGGTAGCCTTTCCTTTTTCAAATAAATCTTGTATTATCTCGTACGCTGACATTCGCTTTATCCTTTCATTTAAGAATCATTTCCATTATTGTCCCAACATAAACCCACGCAGCATACTAATAATTCTTGGCAACCGAACTCCCAGTTGTCCGATCAAATAATCCAACTTCTAGAGAATAATTAATATATCTACATTGGCATACTCTACTATCGGTACATACAAATACAAAAGCATAAGTATGGTAAGAACTAGGAAGTATCATATTCTAAACATCTTATAGTTCATTTGCATTTAAACAAAGTTGCCCAATAAGATTCCAAATACTAATTTATTGTCAAATCCAAACCTACAAACCAGATAATGATGGTTGACTCAGAACTCTCTCAACAATTTCCTCTATGCTACTTCCTCTCATGTTGGCAGTCACCTGAAATCAATTGAACATAAATCAGACCCTTAAATAGATGAGTGAAAATAGTAGACAGGGCAATACGCCAGTTCATGCCTGTTTCATCTAATTCTGAACGCAAGTGGGCGCCATGTACAATGGCATAAACTCTCAATGAGCAAAAGCCCCATGTTACAAGGGTATGGATTTCTAAAGATGAATGGACGTTCAAAGTTTAAACTGCACAAAGCACTGCTAAGTGGCCATCAATGACACCCAATTGCTTTCCGAAATGAAAACAGATGTACCGGTACCGTGAATTGACCAAGAGCACTTAGATGTGCTTCAAATCTTTCTAAAATCTCATGGGTGGTGTCTATGACACCTTTTTGTTGGATTATTCAGTGTTTGCTAGCAACAAGTACAGCCTGCAAAACATCCAGATTTGTATTAGGAAGGTTTGGGGTTTTCTCGTTGCGGGAGCAAAAGAGAGAAAGAAGGGGATTTGGAGTTTTCTCGTTGCAGGAGCTAGAAGAAGAGACAGGAAGAAGGAAATTTGGGTTTTCTCATTTGATTTGGGGAAGAGCGTCGTTGCGCACGGCTGCGTAAAGTAGCACTCAAATGGACAGTTATCTCTAAATCAAATGGCTGAGAGTTCGGTTGCTAAAAAACAACCCAGCAACCGGTTGTTTATAGACTTTTCCTATATATATATATATATTCATATAACCCTCCATAAATTACCAAAAAGCAGATTCAAGCTGATATTTTTGTGCAAAGAGAAGACTAATACCTCTGTAGATGGCAAGGATGACATCATGAAACCCAATCAGATGGACGTGTCAGGAAAATCCCAATGAGCTAAGCTGTAAACAACAGGCAGATTGTAATTTAAAACAGGGTAAAAATCGACCAAAGCACTGAAATCAGTTAAAATTTCAAAAGGAACAAGAAAAATGGTTTTCTGCCTTTCTCAATTCTAACCTTCAAAAAGCCCAAAGCAATCACCTCAAAGTTCAAAAAAATGAACAGAAACTTCGGCAGAAGAATATCTACCCTTGAACCCTTGCGAATCTCAAAAACTGTAAAAAATTATCATAAGGCATGAATGAGCTAGAAAGATTTTGGAGTAAGGTCAAGGAATCCTCATATCATGTCAATCTTAAATACTGAAAGGGAAAAAAGTCAAAACCATTGCCATCATGTATGCACAGGAAAGCCAAGGATACAATTCATACATTCATATGAATGACAATGCAACTAGGCCTGGTGGTAACTAATAAATGGCAAATTACCACAAAATGGTCACTAGTTCAATCACCTCAAAACGAATAGCAAGATGACATTCTGTGGGAGGAGTGCCGAATTAACACGCATGATCTTATGCCAAAAGGCTAAAGACCTGTTGCACAAAGCCACAAGTGTTTAGTTAACCAATTTTCTTTAAATTTGGGTTGCAATAGTAAGTTTGAATATGAGCTGATTTTGAAGTAGGATTTGGTTGGGCTGGGTTGAGGCCTTAGGCAACTTGAATTTTAAATCAACTTTGCATGTTATTAGGCATAACGTATACATAGACTTAAGTGTATGTTTTTATCTCAATGCTCATATATTGATTTGTGCATGCCGCTTGCTAAAACTCAAAAAATATGTTGACAACTTTTGTAAAGTCCTTCAAAAAGTCATAGATGTGGAGTTAAAGAAGATATATCTCTTTCTTTCATAAACATATACATATATGGGTCTATTTAGGAACTCAAGGCTCCATTTGGTAACAAGGGAAAGGAATGGAAATGCATTTTCCCACTTTTGTTGCCTCCTTTTAATTGATGTGAAATTTATCTACCCTAGCAACTTTATTTTTCTTCATTATTAATTATATATTTTCAATTATTATCTGTATTTTTCATGTAAAAAGCACATCTATTTTATCTTCATTCACCTCATTTCTAATCGCTACCTGTATTCTGTCACAAGATTTCCCCCTTTCTCCTTCACAATTTCAGAATTTACTTTTTTCTCCTGTTTTCCACTTCTTTCCCCAATTTCCAAACAGATGCTAAGAGTTAACATCATCCAACCAAAAATAATCACTTGATCATAATTTATGAAAGCCAACAGTCTTGGGATTAATGAAACACATCAATCTTAAGCTCTTAAACCACTAGAACTGTTAAAATATCTCACACTGAGAACATGCTTCTCTCAAGCAAGGTGAAAATGTCATATGTTGCCAACTAGCAACAACAGAGACCAACAAAATGTGTCCCCGACCCTCCTAAAAAAAACTTATGAACTCTGATAATCAGACTAAAATAGTTTATTTCATTTCAAGGAGCCAATAGCAACAAGCTGCATGAATCTTTTAAACCTTGAATTGCAAACATATCTCTAGTAGATTCAGTCAAAACTGTTTTTTACATAATAGTAAATAATGAGTAACCATCCAAAATCCTCGCAATTGACAAGGCATCCAAGTTAGTAGAAATCATGGCATGAAGGTATCCTAATTTCATTAAGAGCCAACATGTTACAGATGCCATATACACATCATATTGGAAACCCACAACTGAATAGGTTGAATCTACAACTAATGGCAGTTAGACATTTCCAGTAAGATACAAAGTATAAAAACTGACAGTACAAACCTAAATAGCAGTTTCAATGTGATCAACAAAACAAGAAGGAAAAGAAAATAAACCAAAGTACAGGGAAAAAAGAAAAGAAAAGAAACATGAACTTTATACTTACAAAGCCATGACTCTTCTATAAGGATTGATAGCATTAATTTTGTCCATGCTATAGCCTTGTGCAAAGATCTCAACATGCATCTTGGAGTTTACAAAAGGTCCACAATCATCCCTTCCAAGGTACCCACTGAAGCACATTAGACGGAGACCAAAATATCCACATTTTTCCTTAACGAATTAACTTCTCTTGAATAGGCTAAACTCATATCAGCATCACTTGCTGAGAGCTTTTTTACAATTTGACCAGCTTCATTTGGCATACCAGCCTTCAGAAGCAAGGATACCAAAGAGCTCACTGTTATATTATCTACCGGACAGCGAATGGTCAGCATTCTATCAAAAAGGCCAATGGCTTCATGCATTCTCCCTTTCATACAGTGTCCAATTATTAAAATAGTAAATGTCAGTTTGTCAGGAAGGCAACCCTTGTCTTCCATTTCCTTCAATATCACAATTGCCTCATCCACATTTCCAGATTTGCAAAATCCATCGATGACAGGATTGTACATAAATGGTCTGGGGACAATGTCCCTCCTGCCCTTCAATTGTATCAGCAGATCCCTTGCCTCATTCAATCTGTTCTCTTTGCACAGGCCATTGATAACAGTAGCATATGTATAAACATTTGGTAAAAGCTTTCTTTCTTCCATCTCATTCCATAGCTTCATTGCATCATCCAGTTGTCCATTTCTGCAATACCCATCGATAAGAGAGGTAAGAGTCACTATATCAGGAAGACAACCACTCATTGCCATCTTCTCAAATAACAGCACAGCTGAGGCAATGTCCCCTGTCTTACCATAGCCGTCGATCATCACATTGTATGTAACTAAACTAGGTCTTATTCCAAACTTGCCAACCATTTCCTTGAAAACTGAAGATGCCTCCTCCATCAGGCCTGCCCTGCAATACCCTGCAATTATTGATGTGAATGTCACCGCATCTGGAGCACAAACACTATTTGAAAACATCTCCTTCAGCAGTTCTTGAGCTCTCCCCATCTTCTCACCCCGACACAATCCATCCACAAGTGTATTGTATGTAATAGTATCAGGGCAGCAACCAAAAATCCTCATTTCATTGAAAAACACAAATGCCTGGTCAACTTCTCCTAATCTACACAACCCCCTTATCACAATATTGAAAGTGCAAGTATCTGGATTAAAATACTTACCTGTAAAGAACTGAACCGCATCTTCAATTCTTTCCTTCTTAACCATCAGATTCAACAGATTATTATAAACTACAGGATTCAGCCGGCATTTGTATTCATGAGCTTTAACAATCAATCTCATGGCAGAATCAAAATTACCAGCTTGTGCGTGGGCAGATAACAAGAAACTAATAACAGAGCCGTCAGCCATGTGCCCGTCAATCCTCATGCATTCTAATACCGATTCTGCTGCTCCAAAGAGGCAACCCTGAGAGAGGACTTTTATCAAACACCTGTAAGTTTCAACCACGTGACTCAACCCAAGCTCCGATTTTGTATATCCAAAGAAGTCGAAAGCCACTTTGGGGCTCCAGCTAATCAACCGTTTGACAACGGCACTGGCAACAGATGGGGAAAGCACGTCGTTGAAGAAATCCGAGCGCGAGGCCGAATGCGGATAATGTAAGAAGAGGGCGGAAACGACCTTGACGATCCAAGGGTTGGGCAAGGTAGGTTTTGGGATTGGTTCTTGATGGATGGTGTGATCGGGGCAGGCGCGATGGAGACGAACGAACGGGAGATGGTGGCGGCAGCTGTAATGTTGGAATCGATGAAGAAGCATTTTAGGAACGGTGGAGAAAGAAGCGCCAGGGACTTCTCATATTTGAAAGCGCCAAGATCTGTTGGTGCTGCTGCAATGTGGGGGTTTTCTGGTGGACGCAGCAGAGGAGGTTCGGCGGCTGCCAAGAATCCGATCAGAAGAGTTTCTGAAATCCCAAGAAGCCGATCGGAAATGTTGTAGACGCTAGTTAGTTAAAATAGATAAAAATAATAATTGGAAATATACGAAATAATTAAAAAATTAAATTATTACAAAAATAATAATTGGAAATATATGAAATAATTAAAAAATTAAATTATTACAATAGATAATAAATGTTTAATCACTCCATAAAAAATAATATTTTCTTATAGATTCTTTTCCAAGATCCTTTCGGATGAAATCAGCCCATCCCATACGCGGATTGAATTAACATGCTAGTGATTCACAACATGGATTAGAAAGAAATGAAAAGGAAATTTTAGAAAATTTCATTTTTCCCCATGTATCTTTTATTATAATTTTATTTTTATATATTATTTTTTATCTATTTTAACTGTATTTATTTTTTGATTGACATTATCATCTATTATTTTCATTTCAATCATTTCGCTTGAAGTTACATGCTCTCCGTGATGGAATAAAAATCTTTCATTCTTGTTTACATTCATGCATTACGTATTTAAACAAAATTAATAATAATTAGTTATAATCTTTTGTCTACCTAAGTAAATTAAGCCCTAAAGTCACTATTTTCTTATAATATGGCTCATAGTACAAAATCAAAATCATGCTAAAATTTTTAATATTAATTAATTGACAGTTTTATGTAAAGTAACAGATTTGATCAATCATATAATGTATTAAACTTTCAAAATAACTATCTTTCCATCTACTGCTAAGACTAAAGTAAATAAACTTTTGTAATATGTACATGTTACGGACATTGACTAACCTAGGTAAATTTTTTTATCGCCCACGTCAGATAAGTAATGAACTTATTAAATTTATTTATAAATTATAATTTTTTATTTTATATAAATGATTTAAAAATTACTCATGATATACAAAAACTTTTATATCCGAGAGATCTTTTCTTTGAAGTCATGAACCCTGCATGCAGTCTCTTACAAAAGGCCTAGGAGTGGTGTGACTCAAAATCAATAAATTTATATATGGGGTGCCAATTCAAACAAATAATAGTTTGTTTATTTTCCACAATTCTACTTTCTTATTAAATATATAATAATTATTTTTTTATTATTAACATTGTTTTTCTTATAAAAAATTATTTATTTTATGGTTAATATCATGGCATATCATCTGAAGGTTAGTGGAACAACCTGTGTAACCCAACACACCCTCTGGACGAGAGGGAATGACAACACACGTCAGACGGCACTTTCTCAAATATGAGTTCCATGTTTCGCATTCTCCTACTATTCATATCACATTACCAACACAAATTGTATTGTGTATGCGTATGAAGTCTATCAAGATTTACCAAAACATATTAAAAAAAAATTCAGCCTATGCTCAATCCGAATTTCTTACACTTGGATTGTCTGTGATGGCTGAATTTATCAAGGAAAGCATTAGCCGATAGGTCCTGGATAACTTCGTGTTTAGCTACCATATAACTGTTGCTTCACATGCTTGAAATCTCGCTGTCTGTGTAGAATCACAAATGGAAAATCAAGCTATCTTCACAAGCCAAGAGTTCTATGATTTTCCACAGCCTAACCATTGTTTCTGTTTTACTCGCAGCAATGTATTATGACAGGTTTATAAGACCGTTCCCATCCTTGTTTTAAAATAAAATGAGCCAGATTGGGCAGACCATTGGGCACCCAATAAAGTTAAGCCCAATAGTATCCTCTACAGGTATGTCGATACGGTGGATTTTCTCTAAACTCACCCAGTCTAACAAAATGCCAGAACTCCTCAGCAAGCAAGCCAATGGAAAAGTTAGAAATTGGACACTAACACATTCCATGGTTCGATTTGAGTCTTTGTTTCCGATGCGAATGTTAAAATGTTAGTTGGTTAGATATCTTATGCATCTCTTTCTTTTTCCTTCATAAATGCCTTTGGCAAATTCTTACTGGAAAATGGTCAATGTCGGTGTTTGGCATATTAAATTGCAACGCCATTTAATTACCTTTGTCCTATCTTCCTATCTTCAATCCCGTTTTTTAAACTGAATCTTGCTAGTTTTTGCCAATTAGATCAGTAGCCGATTCAAACTAATTACACCAGAGTTTATTGTCATATCTATTTGCCAGAAACAGAAACATGAAACACGTTGATGGTAATAGAAACATACCTTCTTTATTGGCTATCCGTGCACATGGCACTAGAAAGCTTTGCAACAAATGACA
>JAYJMB010088579.1:0-13683 GCA_036873735.1 Pouteria campechiana | reverse complement strand
GGGATCACAGCAGGTTTTTGGATGTACCAGCAACGATATGCAGCAATACAACCACCAGGCAAAGTGGCAAAGAAAGTAAAATAAAAAGGAAACAGTCAGTTAAAGAAGAAGAATAGATGAAATCAGCAGAGCTGGGGAGATGGATTTTGGAAAGCTAATGGAGCATGGAGAGGAAGATGCATCTTTCTACAACTAGACCTTCAACCGGGGTCAATCAAACCAGTCGGACTGGCTGGACCAGTTTTGATAACACAGATGGCAACATAGACACAGCCAACAGAGTATGGTTCCCAATTTGCACCTGAGTCTCCTTTACCAACAGTTGCAACGATGCAAGCTGACCTGAGCTTGCATCGTTGCAAGCTCAACTGAATCTAAGCAGCATGGGAGCAACCAAACAATGTTACATTGCAACGGGTAATAGATACATAACCAAGCTGGTGTCTTATATCTCAGAGGTGTCTGATCTGCAATATCTTACTTTACAGCCTCTGAGAGACCTTTCCGCCATTCTTGTTTTATATTTATTTGTTTCTTGTTAATTTCGTTATTTTAAATATCATTAAGAAAGAAATTCTTTCTTCTACACTACAGAGTTTACAGAACATAAACCATGGTACCTAGTAGGAGCGCTGCAGATGATCAAAATCATCATTCTCAGCAAGGATATGATTATTGGGTAGACAAGAACATGATAGATGATGGATAGTCTGGCAAACTTTCCAGCTCATAGGGCTCATAGAGAATAATAGTGTCTATGTTGTCTCTTGAGAATCCGGTAGCACCTAGCTGATTCGGAAAATAGTAGGCAATATAGAAAGGGAGAAAGTTTCTGTAGGGCCTAACTGAAACATTGCAAGGTCCAAAGTCCAAACACAGTTCCATCCTCTTTCTTCTTTTTTGTGCCTATGTAGGTCCAAGCACAGTTCAAAAACAAAATGGACCAAGAAGTCACTTGTCTCAACTGCTATGAATTTTTAAAGTCCCAAGTTATCCAGCACGCTAAATTTGACCAGCACATAGTTGCACCTTCTGCAAATGATCAATTCTGTAAATAATTACCAGCATGGAAAGACCATCGCATTGGTTGAACTTTATCTTAAAGCACCAAAGTTGACTTTACAGCCAGAGTAAGAGAGGATCAGATAAAGCACTGTGCTATAACTTAAAATGTGTGGCCTTGTAGACATGTGGGGCCCACAGACCATATCAACAAAATCCAAACCATCTATCATCTATTATTTCTAGCCTAAAATCTTCGCAAACAGAACCAAAAGTCGGCAGTATCTGTGATTGGTTGCTACGATAATTCCCATAGAAGGGAGAGATTATGTTTTACAAACAAAAGAAGCAAGCACCTGAGAGCGAAGCCCAGCTACAAAAGCACCCCGTACAAGATGCACTATGAAAGCATAAAAGAGAAGGGCAGCTTCAACATGCGATGTCAATTGACACCGAAGTCATAACCTTCTTTCTGAACTGATCAAGCAATTGATCGAAGATCCAGAAGTAACATTGATGACTCACCACTCAGGATAGAAAAAGCAATATATACAAATGTAGTTTCAACCAAAATTTTCATATAACCCACATTCTCAGTTAATCACTTTGATTAATCAATGTCCAGCAGTAGGCCAATGCTAGACAGCTACAATCTCACATTCAGGGCACATTTTAAACTGTGACATGTCGGGAAAAAACTGCAATCCTATGGATGCCCAACACACAACAAGCCATAGTCAGCTCAAATCATTAATTGATATTTATTTAGCATTGAGCCACAATGCTGAGCCGCCTCCACAAAAATTTGAGCAGAGTCTTCAGATAGGATGGATCCTATTTACTGGACTTGAACCATTTGTGGGATCCATGCCCACTCCTTGCAGGTTAGAGATTGATGCACCATAACCTCATTAAGTAGCACAGAAAGAAATCAAACAATTGAGCAACAAGATTATGCAAAATACTGAACTGCGTTGGTAAGATAACACAATCATAGTCATGCAGTTTAAAAGAGTCCTATTAAGAATTAGGTGGAAGCTAGAAGTCACCAAGTAGCACTAAACAGAGTTCTTCAAGATCATCTAATAAGATTTTCTTCTACATTTAAAAAGAAGATTCAGTTTTATAGGTCATTCAAATACCATATCAATATCCAAAAACCTCATGAAAATTATCCGCCTTTTTCACCAGAATCAGACAAAGCCGAGAAACATCCCAAAAATGCACCCTGCTTTGCTGAATCCATATGTAGGATGCATTTGTATGAGTTGCGTAGATCCTTTAGGGGTTCAAGCAATACAATCTTACTTCTGAACCAAAAAGAAGAAAGAAAAAGCTCAATAAAAGCATGATTGTATTAAAGGAACAAAATGATCCGGCTTTTATTAAACAGAAAACTTTACATTTTCTTTTAAATTGATGCCTCAAAGTAGAAATATTAGAGAATTTTGACAAGAAACTCAAACTTCACAACATCACCCAAGCGGCAGTATTCTGCTTGAGTTGACTACAAAAACATACTCTGAGGCAACCAGCATTGACAGTGATGGTGCCAAAAATGGGACAATTCATTAGGGATCAAGATCACTTGCTGTGGTATTATTAAGTGTGATTTCAGCAAAAACAAAATACAGGCCCCAGAAACGGCTGGGGAGGAGTTGGAATAATTTAGATTACACATAAATGATATTTTCTTTTCGTCTTATTGGGTATAATATTATCAAGCCAAATGACTGTGGAACAAAATTTACCAGAAGCCCAAGCACTAAAAACTAATGCGATAAGGGGAAACAACAATTTAAAAATAACCTAGCACAGGAATTATTGATTTCAAGCCACCTTAGTTTTGTGAGCCAATTCAGCTTTCAGAACATTTGAGTCCTTTTGTGAGCCAATTCAGCTTTCAAAACATGGAATCCTTTTGTGAGCCAATTCAGGTTTCAGAACATCGAGCCCGCATGCTTCAGCTGAATTTCCTGCCAGTTCCCAATAAAGCTCATCAGGTCCCAAAACACGGCCGTTGGCCATATTAACACTATGCACAAACACTATTTCTATGAGAGAAATCCAGAAATTCCTTTCCCTTACTCAACTACCACAAATGGTGTTGCATCATCAGAATGATAAGAGTATTAGCAATCTTTCACCCCCATGCCCCAGATGAAGCCAGCATCCATTTTCTCTTTAAGCATCTACTCAAAGCATCTCCAAATATTAAGAAGGGAAAGAATGAGGTTGATGGAAAATTACAACAAAAGAACATCGTTGGATTCAGAAAGAGCACATGCGAAACACATACCTTTATGTACTCACAACATCTGCTGCCGAGACCCATTTTCTGCAGCAGAGAACGGTGACGAACTCAAATTTGGCACTTTGATTGGCCTTCCCAACATAAAATTTTCTAGATTACACCCATTCCATCTTTTGAGCCTTCATCAATCAGCTCTTCTACTAAAAGTCGCCCATCACCTATGAGCCATCCTTGCCAAAAAGCCAATTGGAAGAGGGTATAATCCGATCTAGTTCCTTTCCCAATAAAATCAATTGGAAAGGAAATACAAAACAATCCAGAAACCAAGATGCATGACAAGGCCTTTGCAATAATCTCATAGAGCTGCTAATCCAGGTGATAATATGTAACTTGTTCTCCAGTTTCTCTTGGGACCACGGCAACGGAAAAAGACACTAACATCTTAAGAGAACCTCTTCTTCACAAGTAGAGCCTTAAAGATATCCATGGTTTCTAGTTCGAGAATGGCTGGTACAGAAGACACGGATTCTAGTATGTGATGACCAAGGCTATTTTTCTTTCTTCCTGCTATTTATATTTTCACATCCATGGTCTAGATCCATTAATAGCAATGGACAACACTTTCAAAACTGGTAAAAGGGGATGGAAGATTCTTCTTTGCAATTAAAGAACAATTTATCAGAAGGAAGAGAGTAATTTAAATCTAATTATGTCCTAGTTTTTTTTAGCTACCACCCTTGTGGTAAATGGCAAATCTCTTTCTTTGACATTGTTCTGCAATTTCTTTCAAACAGAATTTGTGCTATCAACGAGATCAATGCAAAACTGCATAAACACTTCTGCTTATGGCAATAACTGATAGAATTGAACTCTAAAATTCGAGCTACATGCAACACACAAAAAGATATGATTTTATCTTTCGCAAAAGCCAAGCTCAGATAAGAAATATCAACATAATAACACCCGCCAAGAAATCAACCCATATTGAAACCAGTTTAATTTATGTGAATTCAACTTAAGCTTTCATAGAATTTACATAACAGACATGGCTATTTTGATTCATAATAACTCTTTTAGAGATTTAACACATCCATAGAATACAGTGCGTACAACCAAGGCAGTCAATAACATTCTCCTTTTACAAAGACCCACCCAAACTAGATGGTACAAACAACATTACAATCAAACTCTAACATATCCCAATTTACCAGATGATAACATACTCCTGTATTTCATGCCACCTTCTGAGGCATTAGGAGGCAAAGGCGACCATCCCACAGAATCCCTGAGTGTTGTCCACCTCCTTGAAACCAGCATGTATACAGCAATAACAATGCACGCAAAAGCAAATCCTCCTAAGACCGAACACAAGAAGATACCAACCTTGCCATTCATCCAACTCTCCCTCCGGGCTGCTTCAAATTCACCATCAAGAGATCCCACAGAATTATTCAGCTTCATGATCTCCAGACCGTTCAATATCGCATTGATGTGTGAATTACTACTCAAATGTGATGGTCCTACTGTGACTCGAATGACCCCAGACGTCTCAGGTTCAACTACAAAATCTACATAGTGAGGGGCCGCTAACATCTGATCCGCAAGGCGAGAAAGATCGAGATCTTCATATGCAGAAAATCCGTTTATATAAACATTAAAGTATAGCTGATTAAGCACAGAGCTAACGATGTCGCAGAAATGCATCCTAACAAGGTACTTATAACCCAAACCGACAGGGAATTCCCATGTAATGTTGAAATTTGGACCTATAACTTTCGCAGTTTCCACATTCAAGACGCGGGCAGTGTTGTATATGTTATCAGGAGCAATCAAGCGAGTCGCACCTCCTGGTTGGTACTTAATCCGGCCACCAAAGTAGATGGCCTTGGAAGAATCCTTCAGCCGGAGGAATTTCTCATCAGGGATCCAGTTCCTCCAGAGAGTGTCATTGAAAGGTGTTACCTTTGGGCCGCCCATGTTGATACGATGGACAGTCTCCAGCCAGCTTCCGTGAAGGCCAGGGAAATCCTTGATTGCATCGGCATCCACCCAGCGGGCAACGTCAGCAACGAGATCGCGAGGGGCGGAGATAACCTCGATGGCGTTGACGAACGCAAGGGGCGATTTACAGGACGGATGGAAAGAGATCACAAGCCTTTTTGCGCTGCCGACGTTGATTATATACTCTTTCACGACATTGGTATTTTCGGGGACGCTGAAATTCTTGAGCAGAGATAATCTCTGAGCCGAGACGTGGAAGACAGCCGACGCGAGCTTGTAATTTGAGGCGGAAAAGGGGGCGAAATGGAGACGAACGATGTGGGTGCCAGTGGATTTGATAGGGAAGGAATAGGAAGAGGTTTTTGTGAAGATTCGAGCGAATTCGTAGAGAGGGTTGGAATTGGGGGGAGGCTTTGGGTGCTGGACGGAGATCTTGGTATGCGTGGAGAGGAGGATTGAATCGGAATCGGAATTGGAATCGGAATCAGGGGAAAATACGCGGTTATTGGAGGTTTTGATGGGGCGGTCGGAGCCGCAGCTGAGGAGATGGTTGTCTGGAGGATTGAAGGAGGAGGAGGAGAGAAGGACGAGCGAGAAGAAGACAGACAGAAAGAAGAAAAGATTCTCCATGGGAGGGGGATTTGCTTTCTTCCCGTATGCAATGGGACGGCGGAGGGGAGGAGAAGGAGAAGAAAGAAGGGGGGCGAGGAGAAGCTGGAATGCCGCGTATCCACAGGTGGAAAGCAGCACGAGATCGGTGGAGGCAAGGAAGCTTCCAGTTGTGCCAGCCATAACGAGATCGCAGCCGTGCATGAGGTGGGCCCAGTTTCCCGCGCTGCAACCGATTTTTAAGATGGCATGTTCCAATCCGAGTATTACCGAGCCAGGAGGACCAGTTGGCACCGACAATGCACAGGTTAACTTCAATTTATCCATCGTGTTTGCACGTTATTTGCTTAATTAATATTTAAAGAAATCATCTCGATCAATACTTAAATGAGCCACAGGTAAAAGGAGAATTTTAACGGGCATATATTCTTTTTGGAATATGGTGAATTTAATTATCATTCTTTTTTAAGTCTTCAATTAATATAACTGTAAAACACAATTGCTTTTGAGGTTAATTATGCAGAACCATTGGATATAAGATTAAAATTACAAAATCAACCAACTTGTGGTGTCTATTTGCCAAAAGCGCAAGCTAAATCCATGACATCTTCTATCAAATGGTAAAGCTTCCTTTTGGTTAAAAGAGGCAGTAACATATTATTCTTTCCTTATCTCTATTCATAACTATTCTATCTTTTTATATCATTGCTTCTCTTTTTTAAAATAATCTATTTTTTATTCACTTTAGTGGGGGTATAATCCACAAAATGACAAGTTAAAATGAGTAAAAGATAATGATTAAAATTATAGGTGTAATTAATATATATATATGTATATACATGCACACAGTTGCTTCATATAACCAGTCCGTTTTTAATAAAAATAATGTTTTTAATAAATCTAATTTATCCATAATATTATTCAATGTATATATTTATGATGAAAAAAATATATTGATTGAAAACTTATATGTGTTCAAAAAAACAAAAATATTTGGGTTTAAATATATAACTGTTACAAGTTTTTAAAATGATGTTAATGATAAAAATTATAATATAAATGATTTCAAATATTTTACATAAAATGATATATATAAATATAATAGATGTATTATATCTCTTCTAATCTTAATATTTCACTAAAAACAAATTGTCTTAATACAACCAATTGCATGTCATCGGTTATGTGTGTATAAGATGGTTCAAAGGAACTTTAAAAAAAAATTTATATTTCAAAGTTAATCCAATATTATTAAATAAAATACAATCTAACTATTATGCATAACATTATCACTTGAGTTAAATCATGTGAAATTATTTTAATCAAAGGCCTATGTGGGTTACACCATTTCAAAATTATAAAATTATTTATAAAATATAATAATTACTTATATCAATATATGAATATATTAGAATGTAACAAAACTTTGTAGGATTATAAGCAAACATAAGATGAACAATTTTAAATATATGAATGCATGATTTTATTTTCATGTGTCCTAAAAAATAAAAATAAATTAAATAATGGTTATTAACTCTCATATGATATTAATTTTGGCCTTACTTAAGCATTTTTAAATAATCTTTAAATTACTAAATAAACAAGTAATGTTAAGTGAGATAAAATTATTGAATTTCATTTATTTATTCTATCTATTTGTGTATTGTTTTGATGGGGAATGCATGTCAAAATCAACCATCGGAAAATAGATTTTCTTTTTCACTGATTCAAATCCATTCCAACCAACAATAAACATGGATCTATGGTGCGGCGGGGCCTGCGCTTGCTTCCACACTTGCGTTTGGTGTACTGTGCTCCTTGCAGCATCACCTGCACTCAATAAGCAATAGTTAACCCAGGATCTCAGTGATGCATTAATGACTATGGTTAACCTTAGGATCTCAATAATGCATTAGTGGCCAACATAAGTTCTAAACAGCACATGGCAGCATCTAAACTATACTGGACAAGTGTGGCAGCAGTCAACCGCACTGGAACTAGCAAATTACATGGGCTGCATGGTAGGGTAGTTGTCCCTTGTAAGGACACCGTGTAAAGTAAAAAAGAAATGATATAATAAAAAAGGACTTAATAATTAAAATAAAAGAAACAAAGATAAAAATAAATAATTTATTGAATGAAAAGATTAGGTTTAACGATCAAAAAAAAATTCAACGGTAACAAAATATGATCATTGAGATAAGTAAACATCTCAATAATTAAAAGCGTAAAAAAAAAAAGGTAGTTTTCCTCCATACCAAATAAACCCATGGAAAGAAATTCTTTCAACTTTTAAAACACACGCATATCTTAATAATTTTAATTTAATACTATTAATTATTTTTAAAAATATTTTTTATTTTCATTCATTCAATGACGGGCATAGTTCCTTCCCATCTAACACAATTTTTTTTCTATTTTCTTTTTACTTGTTTTAATTTTCATCCATCCAAAAGGGCTTTTGCCGTGCAAGTTAAATAAAATTATCCAATCATCCTAATATTTGTAAAGAAAAATTAATAACCGACACTTATGAAGTAATTTCACGATGCAAAATAATAATTACGTGCAACAAAAGCACTCTACCGGTTGCCTACCCAGCGATCGGGGTGGCGTATTGAGTGCGACAGCCAGCGCGGGATCACCCTGCGAAACCAGGTGCTGGAGCTGCCGCGTGTTCACCAACTTCGAGGAAGTTGGGTCCCTTGCGACGTATGAAAACCATGTAATGCGATTTCGGGAAGTGGGACACTGAGGCTAAATTTACATGATCTGATCATTTAATTGTTTCAATGTCTAATTCAAATCACAAGCGAATTCACGTAGGAAAAATATAATAATTTAAATTTTCTAGATAAAAATATATTTTTTATTATTTATGTGCTTGAATAATATTCCTTAAATACATTTTAAAATAATCTTTAAGCCTATTTTATATTTTATATTAAGATAAAAATTATAAAAAAAATAAATTTAAAGATAATTATTGATTTAATAATAGCAAAAAATTCTGTTTTTTTATTTTTTATCTTAATCCATAAAAATTACCAAAAAATCACCTCGGTTTGTATTAATAAAATTATAATGATTTATTATTTAAGTATATCAAATGGATGAAAATAAAGACTTTAATATAATACATAATACATATTTTTTCTAAAAATTTATAAAATATATTTCTCTTATGGGTTTTAATTAGATAAAAAAAAAGATCAGATTATATAAATTTAGCACATATATTTCAATCTCTAACGTGGCATGGACGTGGCTCCCATATGTCGCCGCAAGCGTCTCAATATCCTTAAAATTGGGTGAACACGCGGCATCTCCAGCGCAGGGTTTCGCAGGGTGACCCCGTGTTGTCTACCGCAGGTAATCCGCCTTCAGTGGTAAGGCCTTCACCAAGTTAGGCTGGGGTTCGGATTTACCAACTCTCAGAGGCCAGGTCGACTTGAGGCGCTCGTTCTCTTCGACATTTCCATCAGACGAACGAGAGAGCTCACGACTCACGTGCCGAGTAATGTGGGCTCGCTCAGTCATAGCATGGCCACTAAATCGACGGTGCGGATAAATGAGCAGGCGTACCGTGAGAGATCTGGGCTGAGGTTATGACGATAGTAGTGGACACGGGTTGATCCAAGAAGCCGCTCAACGCCGATCATCGTGCGTAGCACCCTCCTCCTTTTGTGGTTTTTTTGCCAAACCTATTCCATCCAACAAAATCATTTCAGTTGGGCCACCCTATTTATCATATTCACTGACATAAAACCGAACTTGTAGAAATTAGAAATCCAACAAGCTGGATTACTCTGGCTTTTGGTCCATCTCTCTGAGTCCCTTTTGGAGGGAAGCGGATTACGTGCGACAGGCTTCGCAGGGTGAACATGTGGCCCCCCGTCACATGTCCTTGTCCTACCCTGGCATGAATGGAACTTACACATAGAAGAAATGTGTTTATGATCTGAACCATCCAAAATATTTTTTGTATAATTTAAACCGTAAAAGTGTTTTCTTAATTTAGAATTTATTAATTCCAATTAATATTTTATTTAAAGATTTAAACAAGGTGAAAATAGTTGTTTAACAGTTAAATTGTGCACGTGAATCATTCATTATCTAAGTGGCATTTTAATAAAAGGAGGACAGCGCAGCGCAGGTTCCGCCGCAGGTAATCGGTGTTCTTTCCGAAGTCGCTGACGCATTAAAAAAAGAAGGAAAAGAAGAGAAGAAAAGAAAAGAAAAGGCAGAATCTGAGTTTACTGCACGGCTGCACCCTTTCCAGGTGGATGGAAACGGGATTAATGAGAGTCAGCTACGCCCCCCCACGTACGTACCGCCATGCTGTGATTGGTGTCGCCCGTTGATGTCGCTGACGACGTGCATTGACTGATAATAAAGGCATGGAAGCCTAAAGTAAAATCCAGGAAAATGCTTTGGGTGACGCTGGCAAGATCTAGACCATTCATGAAATGGGCCTGCTTTGGGAATGATCTGCCCCAACTGCGGGTTTCCAAACAAAACACACCCGTTAAAAGTACTCGATTGACTGGGCGAGGAAGGAGGGGTTGCTTATTTGCCAGTGATTTGCGTGTGCTTTTGAGCTTACTGCACATGTTTCTTTTTTTACATGTTTAATAGGCTCTTTAAGAAATTCTAATAGTGTTGATATAATATTACTAATTAATGAACATTGTATCAAAAATCAGTTAAATCAAAAACTTTTTAATATATATTTTAAAAAAAATTATTCTGATAAAAAAATTGTATCCGCGGCTTGATTTGATGCAGCGTTGAGCCTACTCTCATTTTTGCTACTTTCTATAAAATATGAACGAATAATATTAAAATATCTTAGACCTTCAGTTAGGTCGAAAAATCACTTTCACGGTTCTGCCCAACCTTTTCACCTTTTCAGGGATTCGGAGAGGATGAGCATAGCAAGCGGCTCCGCCTAACAGGCGGACCGAAGGATGAAGAGTGTGGTTTATATACTTCACCTTTAACGTCCAAACCGTTGTTTCTTTATATTCTAAAATTCAACTTTTTGTTTGCCAAAAATCAACATAAAAATCGGGATTATAGGTCAATAATGAGACTCGGAAATGCGAAAAATGTAATAAAATTGATTTAGATCCTGTCCTGTATGTTGATTGATTTTGTTTACACAGGAAAGCAATGGCTGGGATTCCTTTTGTGGAGGCGGTAAGTTAGAAATAAAAAGGGCAATTGACGGTTTAGATTTTAATCATTGTGATGTGGGCCCCACTATGATAACCGGCTCTGCGTTACCCTTGATCCGCTGTCGACAAACTGCGTCCTTCGATGGAATTGCCAGAGGTAGGTCGGCGGTCGGCCCCACAACTTAATCAACAGACCTCATACACACGCCCGTAACAATTCGCGACGCGTTTCCAAATGTGGGTCTGACACTCGGATGTTACTGCTCAGTAAAATGTCGGGGGTCATTAATGCCCACCCTCGCGTCGGCCGCATCACTCACGCGTAAATAATTGCAAAGGTCTCTAGGCTCATGAGCATGGACTCCATTTACCACCACCCGACACGTTTAGACGTAGATGGTGACCCGCAAAGGAATGGGCTCGCAAAGATTTTTATTTTTCAGCCTTGAACTCTTCGAGAATTATTTTCGCACTGGCAACGGACGTTGCGTCCTCCCACGAATTTTCAAGAACGATGTGCCCATGCAAGTGCCGCCGAATTCGATCATTGTTGAGCTTGCTGTTTGGTTGTTCTGTCACTTTTCGTGGTTGCTGCGTAATCGGCCCAGATGATTTTGATTGAGACCGCGCATGACGCTTTTATATGCCGTTGTAGCCAACCATCGTTGCAACAATTAATTCGCTGCAACGCAATGCTGCTGCATCAGCTAAATTCAAAAGCTGATTACTTGATTAGGCAAATGAAATTGCGGGTGGGAACTTAGCTTGCCAGAGACTGAGAAAATTTATATTTTTTATATTTGCTACTTTATATTTTTTTATTCAAAAAAACAACTATTTTATTTTTAGCCATAAACCTAATTCTTTCTTCTCCTTTTTACATTACCTTTTTTTAATTTTTCACCTATTCTTTAATTATCAAAGAAACCCTAAACCTAACTTTATGTGTTTCAATGTGTGAAAATAAAAACGAAGATGCAAATACAAGAGTTAATAAGAGCTAAGGTTTAAATAAGAAAAATAATAACAATTGAAAAATACAATTGAAGTTGTTGCAATAGGTGGGATAATTATTCATCGCGTCTATTTAGTATTTCATTTTTCGCTCATCGCCTAACGAACCGGGTTGGATTAAAAAATCGGAAGAAATGATATTATTAGGAGTGAAAATAACAGGATCTAAGTAATAAGTAAAGTAAAAAAGTATACTTTTTTAGGAGAAAATAAAGTTAACGAAAAGATAATTCACAGAGAAAAGCATAAAATTGCTTAAAATAGATAAATGTTTTAAAAAAGTAGGAGAAGAGTCTTAAAAACTAATCACCTACACTGCCGATCAAATTCGAATACCCACGGATCGTCAATCGGAGTTGACCGAGCAAGTAAAAATATCTTTTTAACTAGGTCCCGCACATATTGATTATTATGTCTTCTTCCAAGAAAAAGGATAAATCGACGGAATTGGGGGCAATCCGGTCAATAAGACAGAGAGAGAACACCTGCCTGGGAATGGGATGGGACTGCTCCAACCACGCAGAATGTTGGCCCACGCCGCGAAATGCGCCCAACCACTTCAACTGAATGTGGTTGCTCCAAAGGATTTCACACCCTGGCACAAGGGTTAATAATGCCACGATATAGAAGCACTTGGACATGCGTTTCTTGAATGGAACTTGTAGAGGTATGGAAAATCAGGTGGATAAAAGCCAGCGAGCAGGTATTTGACAAGCTAAAAACTTCAGGTGGGAACCAAACTTTGTTGAGATGATTTTTGGACCATTTAATTGCCGGACAGCCCAAAAGCGGTGCTCATCGCATTCATGAATTTTAGACCGTTCAAATATTATTTTATATTCAAAGAAGTCTTGACATTATTTGAGGAAAACACAAAACTGGTAGGTCCTATCGATGTTGAATACCAGCATCAAAAGGACACAGCACAAATGAGTGGCAAAGTGGGAGTTTCTCCATCCAAATAACGCTGCGGCTGGACTACGCTCCCAGCAGCACACGTAGGCAAAAGCAATTGCAGAAGCATACTGCGTAGAATTTCACGCCAGTCAAGCCCTGCATCGCGCACGTAGCGCAGGCGGCATTAAAAATATACAGAGCAGAGCTCCGTCCTCGTCCACGTTGCAGCAGAAAAAAGCAACGTTTACAAATGCTTTCAGCAAGCAATCAGAAGGCAGCACTGCCAGGAACTCTAATACATTAGCCTCTGTGTCCTGCATCATATTCAAGATGGGATATTCTTTCTTATCAACTATATGCCCATGCGTGTACTGACAAAAACATAAGATTTTGGAACTATTTTATTCTCTCTAAAAAGTCTCATTTGCTAATTTGAATATCACATATTACACTATATATATATATATATATACATAGACACGTATGTATATATTTCAGCTTGCATATTATATATGCACTATGACTCTTCTTCAACTATAAATATACACAGATATTGTTAGAGAACTCTAACACAGATACCTAATTCGTCGGACTACGCTTTACCACGTAGGATCTTTATTCAAAAGGGACTTCTATTTCTTAACTCTACGCAATCCAACATTCATGGGACTATCCGTAGTTATCTCTACGGAGCCCAATTTCCTAGGAGGATTAGGTATCCTCTTT